>NW_026508827.1:0-14751 GCF_026875155.1 Cherax quadricarinatus
AATTGTTGGGGAATTAAAAGCTTCACATGGAATGCATTGCTCTTTTGGGTAAACTCGTAAGTACAATGTTTGTATGGGGCTAAACTGAGCAACGGAGTTGTCTCTGGATTCTTCACCCCCCCCCCTTCCCTCCTGCAGTTACCATAAAAAGATGAGGGGTCTTTGTCCATTCTATTATTTATGTCAGTTTTGTCTGCCTCTGTCCAGGGTCTGGGCATTCGGAGTGAGTTTGCAGGGAGGGGGGGGGGGGGCCTCTGTCTCCTTGTACCTCCCTCCCGATAGGATTTTAGAGCTCTGCTCTTGCTGAATTAATTTGTGAGCGATACCACATATTCCTCCTGGGTGATTTTAATCCCCACTACCCTATTTTTCGTTTGGGTTACTCTGTGCTAGACAGGAGTCTACTTTTGGAGATACCGACTTTTTATTAAGTCCTAAGGATTCTGACTAACAAGGTCACGACCTATCAGTGTTTCATATACCTGGAGGGGCTTTGGGCGGTCAAACCCCCACGATCCGGTCCCTGACCAGGCCTCGTGATGATCAGAGCCTGATCAACCAAACTGTTACTTGCCGGCCGCTCGTAAACAGCCTTTCGGTATAAAATTTTCTTTTCTTTTGTTTCAGTTGTATATCTGGATTTCAAACAGCCTCTTCTCCAGGATTGCATAGTAGTAATAATTTACCCCCTACTCGAGTCAGCGGGATCCTCTCCGGAAGACTTTCAACTGTGAAACTTGATTTCCTTGATGTAGATAAGGTTGTGACCATTTTGTTAATGTTATGTGACCTTTATGTTTTGTGGTGTGATCTGATAACCCAATGGAAGACCTATCAAAATAACCAAAGCCTCACGAGGGGGTAGGGGGGGGAAATCACTTTAACATAAGGTCTGAATCAGGAGATTTTCTCTTCTGACAACGAAGTCCACAATCTAAATGTTTTCTCAAAATCTTCGTCGTTACTCAAAATTTTCTTATTTTTTTTACGCTAAGTATTGTTCCCCGCACACGACCGATGGAAGGATGGTAGCCAGGAACCCCACTGTGGATTGTTGGAAGACAATTTGTTTTTGCCTTAGCTCTGACCAACATTGTTGCCATCAGCTTCAGTGTTGAGAGAACGGTGAAAATAGTTAAAGAAACAGACATCCTGTGAAAAGAGTATATGTTCAGTGAACTGAAAATCAGTATACCTAGAGTCTGGATCCAGAGACCCAGCAAAAATCGACTTTTTGAACTTGCTAAATGCTAATAATGTGACAGTCAGTGTTATGATGTGAATGGTTTAGAAAACGGACAAGTTAAGGGAAAGAGACACTTGTGCAAATTGGGAACCTTTCTGAGGAAAATATTTCGCCAGCCAGGGCTTCTTTAGTCCAGTACAGAGAAGAATGGTGGAAGGTGATTTTGAGGTAATCAGTCCCTTACCCTGGAGTCTGCGTGTTCGGTCCATCAGTCTTGAAAAGTGCAGTGTACCTGGAGCAGTGGCATATATACTGCAGTCAGGTGAGTAGAAAGCAGGAGGCGGCGGGGTCACTGTAAATAGGTTATGCCTGTAGGTTAGGTGGGTATAATATAATTCTCTGTATCAAGATCCCAAGATGTTGCTGTGTCTGAGATGTGATGCATAAACGGTTTAGAAAACTGACAAATTCAGAAATGAGACACTTGTGCAACATTTGGTAATCTTTACTGAGGAAGCATTTCATCAGCCAGTGGCTTCTTCAGTCATTTAATACTCATTGCCTTCCATATCATCAATTTCAAGGCTTTAATAAGTATACTTTAATATATTTTGATTATTGTGATGTCAGTTTACCTTTGATTAAAGGCCCTTGTGGGCCTCTACAAGCTGCAACATGCCTCCCAATGCACCAAGCTACACCTCTACAAATCCCTAATACGTCCTCTGATAACTTACTCTGCTCTAGCCCTCTCTCTTGCAGCTAAAACAAACTTAAACTACAGCGTGTCCAGAACAAGGCGCTGCACTGGGTCCTTGATGTCAGATTGGAGGACTTTGCCACAAGCGAGTCTCTCCATGCCCAATTAGACATCTCTGCGCTGAATCTGTACTGGAAGACGCTCAATGACAGATAGACAAACTTGAGACACGACATGACTACTGGACCTCCCTCCTTGAAGACATTCACAGACCCACAAAAAAGCACAACTATTTCTACTCCTTGTATGATCCTGCTCTTAACCCTATTTACAAATAACATTGGATTATCTGACAGGTACCTTGCGCTGTTCATTCTCTGACCCACATTCGCCTTAGCTTTTGGGTTAAGACATGGCTCAATTCTACACTCCTCTCTAGCGCTAATCTTCGCCTGTCACGTCCTCCCAGCTCACCCCTACTGGAGTCCCAACAGAAGAGCCTGAAAAAAAACATACCACGGGCGGGATTTGAACCCACGGTCAGAGAGTCTCAAAACTCCAGACCGTCGTGTTAGCCACTGGACCAGCTAGCCACAATAAGATTCGTCCAACTAGGTATATTTCTACACCATAGGAAGGTTAGCATAGGCACCACTGTGACCACAAATGCAAGTTTTTACAGGCGAATCTCCAGCTAGCGTGGTCGTGACGAACTCTAGCTCAAGTCCCATCACTGCCATCAACATGACTCACGAAATCGTAATGACACGATTGCAAACAAACCATACCACGGGCGGGATTTGAACCTGCGGTCAAAGTGTCTCGAAACTCCAAACCGTCGCTGGAGATTTGTCTGTAAAAACTTGCATTTCTGGTCACAGTGGTGCCTACGCTAACCTTCATATGGTGTAGAAATATACCTAGTTGGACGAATCTTATTGTGGCTAGCTGGTCCAGGGGGCTAACCCAACTGCCCTGGAGTTTTGAGACAATCTGACCGCGGTTTCAAACCCACCCGTGGAAATGGTTATTTTTGCAGTCGTGCTTTTTACAATTTCGTGAGTCAAGAAGAGCCTAAATTTCTTTTTTCTCAATATCTGTCCCCACGGTCACCTTAGCTGCTGGGTTAAGCCCTGGCTCAAATTTTCTAAAAAAAATTTAAGAAAACACTCCTCCCCCAGGACCCCAATGAAATAAGTCACTCTGTCTGACTTTTTTGGGTTATCCTAGGTTCCCTACACTTATGCTGCTATGTATGATAATTCAAATGTAACTGTATATTTGTTGTTTACCTGAATAAATTTACTTACTTACTTACAAAGAAAGTAATAAGTAAAAAGTAAATTTTTTCGGGTATACACAATACAGTTACATAGAATTATCATACATAGCAGCATAGTGTAAGAACCTAGGATAACCCAAAAAAGTCAGACAGAGTGACTTATTTCCATGGGGGCCTTTTACATTATTATTATAATATAGTAAGGTTGGTAGACAGCAACCACCCAGGGAAGTTAATACCTCCTGCCAGATGACTTTGAAAACAAAAACCTGTAACGTTTTGCATATGTAGGATTGCTGGTTTCTTTTTAAAATTTATAAACACGCTAAGATAACAGGGATATCTTGCTACTCCTTCTTACACTTTGGTCACACTTCACAGACCCAACATGCAAATAATATACATACACTAGGTTTTCTCCTTTTTCTAAATAGCTCTTTTTCTTTTTTTTTTCTTTTTGCCCCATGGGAATGGAAAAAAAATTTTCCTCCAACCCCTGCGTTCGTAGGCGACTAAGGTGCCGGAGCAATGGGCTAAAACCCCCCTTCTCCTGTAACAATTATAAAAAAGAGAAAAGAAAAACTTTATAAAACTGGGTTGCTTAATGTCGTGGTGTAGGCGGATGACAAGAAAAAAGATTGCTGAGTTAGAATGAAAAAAAGGGTTGGATGTCCTGGCCCTAAGCGAAACAAAGCTAAAGGGGGGTAGGGAGTTTCAGTGGGGAAAAAAAGGAAAAAACTGGATATCTGAGAGATTTTAGGAAAAGGGAAAGGGGGGTAGCAGTAATTTAAATGATCATTTTATGGAAGGAGAAAAGAGAATAATAAATGTGTAAAATTCAAAATTTAGGGGGATTAAAGTAAAGGTTGGATGCAGAAGTGGGTCATAAAAGCGGTATCACCGGGAGAAAGAGGAATGCGAGGAGAGGAGATTTTTTTGGGGGGAATTTAAGTGAATGTATAGGAGCCTTTAAACCCAAAGGGAGAGAGTAATTGTGGTGGGGGACTTAAAACTAAATGGGAGAAACTTTTTAAAAGGGGGTGTGGAGGTAAGTTTGGGGTGCCAGGTGTAAATGATAATGGGGCCCTTTAAATTAAAACTTGTATAAAAAGGGGTTTTAGTTATGGGTAATACATTTTTAAAAAAAAAGAGGATAAATAAGTATACCGATATATGTGGGCAAAAATGACAGGTTTTTTGGGATTTTTAAATTGGGTAAAATAAAAGACTGTTGATTTAACTTCGGTTTACATTTTTAAAAGGGGGCCACAGATATATCGATCACTTTCTAGTTGTAGCACACTGAGAGAAAAAAGGGTAGATGGTACAAGGAGAATAAAGCATCAGGGAAGAGAGAGGTGAAGGTTTATAAACTAAAAGAAAGAGGCAGTTAGGGTAAGATAAACACTATTTGGGGATAGATGGGGTAATAGAGCATAGGGAATGGGGTCGAAAAGGGATGGGGGAGGGGTTTAAAAAAAGTATGTTAGAGTGTTTAGCAGAAGTTTGTGGGTTTTCAGGAAATGGGGGGCAGGAGGGAAGAGGACCGTTTTGGGGGGAATATGATTTAAAAAAGTAGTAAGGGAGAAAAAGTTACAATGAGAAGTTTTTTCAAAGTAAATGAAAGCAAGGAGGGGGAAAGTATATGGAGAAAAAAGAGAAATTTTGAGATGGTGAAACAATTAAAAAGAGAAAATGAGAGAGTGGGGGGAAAATGTTATCAACAAATTTTTTTTGAAAATAAGAAAAAGTTTTGGAGTGAGATTAACAAGTTAAAAAGCCTAGAGAACAAATGGATTTGTCAGTTAAAAATAGGAGGGGAGAGTTTTTAAAATGGAGAGTTAGAGGTATTGGGAAGATGGAAGGAATATTTTGGGAATTGTTAAATGTTGATGAAGATAGGGAAAGCTGTGATTTCGTGTAATAGGGCAAGGAGGAATAACATCTTGTAGGAGTGGGAAGAGCCAGTTTGAGTGTGGGGGAAGTTCGTGAGGCAGTAGGAAAAAAATGAAAGGGGTAAGGCAGCCGGATTGATGGGATAAAGATAGAAATGTATAAAAGCAGGTGGGAATAGTTTTTGGAGTGGTTGGTGCAATTATTTTAATAAATGTATGGAAGAGGGTAAGGTACCTAGGGATTGGCAGAGAGCATGCATAGTTCCTTTGTATAAAGGCAAAGGGATAAAAGAGAGTGCAAAAATTATAGGGGATAAGTCTGTTGAGTGTACCTGGTAAAGTGTATGGTTTGAGTTATAAAATTGAAAGAATTAAAGTAAGACGGGGAATAGGATAGCAGATGAACAAGGGGGCTTTAGGAAAGGTAGGGGGTGTGGGGGACCAGGTGTTTTACAGTGAAACATATAAGTGAACAGTATTTAGATAAGGCTAAAGAGGTTCTTTGTGGCATTTATGGATTTGGAAAAGGCGTAATTTAAAAGGGTGGATAGGGGGGCAATGTGGCAGATGTTTTCAAGTGTAAAGGTGTAGGAGGTAGGTTACTGAAAGCAGTGAAGAGTTTTTACGAGGATAGTGAGGCCAAGTTAGAGTATGTAGGAAAAAAGGGAAATTTTTTCCCAGTAAAAAAGTAGGCCTTAACAAGGATGTGTGATGTCACCGTGGTTGTTAATATATTTATAGATGGGGTTGTAAGAAAGTAAATGCGAGGGTTTTTTGGGAAGAGGCGTGGAGTTAAAAGATAAAGAATCACACACAAAGTGGGAGTTGTCCCCAGCTGCTCTTTGCTGATGACACTGTGCTCTTGGGAGATTCTGAAGAGAAGTTGCAGAGATTGGTGGATGAATTTGGTAGGGTGGGGCAAAGAAAGAAAATTAAAGGTGAATACAGGAAAGAGTAAGGTTATGAGGATTCAAAAAGTTAGGTGATGAAAGTTTTGAAAATCGATTGGAGGGAGAGAGTATGGAGGAGGGAACGTATTCAATATTTGGGAGGGGGACGTGTCGGGGATGGGTCTATAAAAAGAGAGGTGAATCATGAATTGATGAGGGGAAAAAGGTGAGGGGGGACTTAGGAGTCTGTGGAGACAAAGAACTTGCCCCTTGAAAAGAGGGGAATTTAAAGAAGTATGGGTTTTACCAAGCTTTTATATGGGTGTGAAGGTGGGTGATAAATGTTAGCGGGGAAAAGAAGGTGGAGGCAGTGGAGATTCATGTCTGGGGGCAATGTGTGGTGTGAATATAATGAGAAATTCGTAGTTTGGAATTAGGGGAGGGGCGGGGATTTCCAAAAATGTTTTTCCCCAAAGGGGTGAGGGAAAGGGTTGTTAGGTGGTTCGGACATGAAGAGAATGGGGCGAAACAGAATGACTTAAGAGTGTATCAGTCGTAGTGGAAGGAAGGGGGGTAGGGGGGGCCCTAGGAAGGGTTGGGGGGGAGGGGGTAAAGGAGGTTTTGTGTGCGAGGGGCTTGGCTTCCAGCAGGGATGGGGACTGTTTGATAGGGTGAAAGGAGACAAAGGGGTTTTTAAAATTGACGGCTGTTGGAGTGGACAAAGAAACATTTATGAAGGGATTTTCAGGGAAACCGCAGGCCGGACTTGACCTGGAGAGGGAAAAAGTACGTGCCTGCACTCTGAAGGAGGGGTGTTAATGTTCATTTAAAAACTGTAGGTAAACACCCTTCGGCAAGACAGTATGGAGTGAATGAGGGAAAGTTTTTTTTTTTTGGGGCCACCCTCCCTTGGGGGAAACGGCCGGGGTGTATAAAAATAAAAAAAAAGGTTTAATATTTTTTTTATTATTCTAAATAAAGAAAACATCTTTTATCAACTAAAAAGACTATCTACTACACGGGGGTCATTTTTTTTTTTTTTTTTTATTTTTTTAAAAAACAAAAAAACATCATACTTTTTGGCAAATATTTTTTTTACATAAACAAAAACATAACCATTAAATAATAAAAACAAACAACTTCACAATTCCACCCCCGCACTAAATTATACATAAAAAAACACGCAATTTAAATGTTTAATTCCCCCCCCAAAAGTCCAACCAGCAAAAAACAAAATAAAATGTAACAAAAAACCCCACACCTAACATACGGTGGTTTATTATACCCCATAAAATACAGCCAGTATCTTAAAACACAAAAGGTAAATTATCCTAAGAATTTCACCTTTTTTTACTTATATAGAAATTTTTATATAAAAAGACATTTCATAAAATCCAAGTCTTGCCACTCATTAGTATTGTATATAAAACTTTATACAAAAGACAAATATAAACAGCTAAAAAAATTACAATAAATAAAGGTGACAAAAAATACCATTTCCCAAACCTTCCACAGAAAAACAACACACTATTAAAAAAAAAAGATACACACCAGTTAAAAGACATTATTATTAGTGTTTAACAATGCTTTGAGTGTTCCTTCTTGTAGTTCTCACTGAAAAAAGATCATTTCCCTTATTAAAACTAGTCATAATAACTTTGTCTTTCAACACTGGTTTAAAACAAAAACATTCACACACAAAAAACTCTACAATTACACCACATCGACAGTATCCCTCCCCATACAACCCATGAAAATCCACCACATTTACTATCCTTCATTATGGTCATAACCCCTCAAAAAGGAAAATGGTCCCTTAGTATTTTAAGTACCCAAAATTACTGAGCCCCTTAACCTTAAAATTTCTATATGCCCCCGGGAACCATTTTGTCCACCTGTTACCAAAAATGAGTATTTCTGCAACCGTGGATAAATTCCTCCCGAAATCCCTTACCCTAATCCCCCCCCTTTTTTCCTTCAAGCCCCAGGAATAAAAAAAAAATCTGTACAAGACAGAAGGCCCTTTTTTAAAACCCCTCAGACCCCCCCCCTTTACCTCTAAAGTTAGGGCCCAGGATTCTAAACCCATTGCCCCCACCCATTTAACTGAAGACTCTAGCCAGCCACACCCGTATTGCCCCAACTCCCACAAAAATATCGGCATGAAAAGCTGTTTCCATTCCCCACAATTTTCGCATTTCGCTTCCTTTACCAAACCCATCACACAAAAAGCCTGCTTTGACGCAAAAAAACCCCCCTTTTTACAAACCTATAAACTAATCCCTTACCCTAGCATTAATCTAATTTCTGGAAATGCCAAATCGTCCCCAATCATAAAAAGGGGTATACCGCCCCCCCTTGCATCACTTCTGGTTTCCCTATCTCTCTACTAACCTTCCCCCCTTTGGGAGCTTTTTTACCTCACCTATTTACAAAAACCCTTAGCATATTCTCACACCCTCAAGCCCCTTTCCCCCCCACCACGTCGTACATCCCTCATCACCCCCCAACCCCACCCCTTTTACCCCCCCCTCCCTTACGTACTTTTGTTTAACATAAGGCCTTTACCCTCGCCCTAGCATCAAAACCCTACTCCCCCTGGGCGCACATTCGTCATAACCACCTTTTTTATTTAGCCGCTCGCCCAAAAACCCCCAATATAACGAAGCACCCTTCTCTGAAACTCTTATCCCCTGTTCCCGTAAAGGATAAACCCTGCCACGTTCCACACTTTTCTATAAACCAATGAATTACTTTATTCCCCTTTTGCATTAGAGAAAAAACTCCTTCGCTCTTAGGTTCCTAATCCTTGTACAACTTTCTCTCCCCCAATTTGAATTCCTCCGTCTACCTTTTGTCACTGCCATATAATAATCCCACAAATTTTCAGCTTTCAAATCCCACCAAACCCCCCCCCATTCTACCCCCCACCCAATTCCTATCTCAAATAATTTCGTTTTAGCCCTGTTGACACACGCCTCGCCTCTCCAAAAAACCTCATTCTCTCTCCCCCTTCGCAAACCCTTCGAAATATTGATCTATTGTTGTGTCACTACAAAACCAAATACCCTGTATCCCCCACCCCCCCCTCCTGTAACGTTGTTGCTTCCCTCAACCATTCCAAAAACGGGGTTTTGAACATGCAAAAAATTTGAGACATGGGAACCCTTGTCTAAAAAAACCTTTCTCCATTTTAACACGTACCCAAACCTACCATTAATTTGCACCGAATCGTGCTTTGCTAAAAGGGTTTTCCCCCCCTTTTTACTATTCCCCCCCAAACCCATAAGCCTTAAATGCCCAACCATGTACTCTCTATTCACACCGTTAACATTCTCCCATCAATCCCAAAAATTCCACCCCCCCAAAAACCCTCAAAAATTCCCTAATACACTATGTCATCCCTCAACACACCCGAATTTCCCCCAACTGCCCCCTTGTGAAATCCACCTATTACCTTTTCTCCTGTTCCCCTAAAATTTTCGCAAAAATCTTAAATTCCTACACATTAAAGATATGGCCCTTACGTGCTCAGTGTTCCCCCCCCTTTTTTTTTCTTTACAAGAAAAAAAAAAAAACCACACCCGTCCTCGTGACGTTCCCTTTTCCCTTCCTTCAGCTAAAATTCAATACCTAACCCCAACAAACATTTATTTTTCCCATGCACTCTGTAAAAATCATTGGAAACCCATAAATTTCCCCGGTGCTTTCCCCTTACAAAATTTGAAACTCCCTTTTTCACTTTTTCCCATACTTATTATTCCCTCCAATCCCCCCCCTGTTCCCCCCCCTTTCCCCAAGACCTTCATCCCCCCTCTTTCTTTTTTAAAACATCTCCAAATTACCTTTTTCCCATTTCCTTTTAAAAACCCCAAATATCCCTAATTCTTACCCCCTCATTGTACCAACTTTTTTGCCCCTTATTTTAAAACCTCCAAATCGTCACTAACCTCTACAAGAATTATAGTGGACTCCTGTTGTCTAATGCAAAAAACTTCTCAACCACTCCCCGACGGTTTATCTCCCCATAGCACGGCATCCATACCCGCCCTTACCCTTAATTTACAAATCTTTCATTTTTGTAGTCCCTTAGTCTCCCTCTTGCCCTATATTTCTTCAAAAGCCTTTTCCTCATCTCTTGCTAACACCCATTGAGCTGCTGTTCCCAAAAAAATTCTTAAACCCTACCTCCACCTCGCCTCCCCCCCTTTTTATTTATAAAAACCCCGCATACCAGGGTTTAGCCCCATTTTCCCACCAATCCAAAATACTCCCTACCCCTCCCTTGCCCCCCCACAATTTTTTCCCCACCAGCTCTAAACTCTGCGTTCACCACCCACTCCTCACCAACCTCGCATTTAACTTCCAGAAAATTGAAAAATTTCCCTTTTCCACTCCCCCCCAATCCGTTCTACCAAAAATGCCCCATGATCCGAAAACCCCCGTCCACTGTTTTACCCCCCTCCCTAACTGCCTCCTTTTAAAATCCTACTAACCTCGCTGAAAATTTTCCTAAAAAAAGTGTAATCCCCTCTCCAAGCCCCACTTTCCCCCCCACGTCCCTCCCCCCGCATCCTGTAAAACATTGCGTAACGACCGTAATCAAACCCGCCCCCCTTGGCTCCACGTCCCCCCCCTTATAACACAGTTCCCGTCCCCCCCAATTACATTACAAGGTAAACCCCTTAAAAAATACACTAAAACGTCTCTCCAAAAAACCCCCCTTTTTTCTTTGATTAATTTCTGTGGCATATAAACCCCAATAAAATACTCTGATGCTCCCCACTCACCATCCACCCTCCTACCCTCCCCCCCCTTCTTTCCCACTTTATAAACGTAAGGGACTATTTTCCTTCACAGCCACTGCCACTCCCCCTTTTAAAAAACCCAACAACCCACTTACATAAATTTATAACCCTTTAATGCCAAACACAGCCTATCTTATAATTATGTTTTTTTGTATAAAGCATACATCCCCATTATAACCCCCCAAAAAACCTTCCATCCATACTCTTTCACTTCATTCTTCAATCCATTTCATTTACTGTTCATCGGAATTATTTTTTAAAAATGGTGGTTTACCCTTTTTTCTTTCACACACCCCCCCTAACCGTCCTCGTTGGCATCTTTCTTGACACTTGCTTATTCCCCCCCCTACCCTTCATTATCCCTAGAACCCTTAAACCCTACATTTTCCCCTTCCCTCTTTCCCTTATGGCTACACCTTTCTCCAAGATTTTTTTCTCCTGTTCTTTGTCCTGGAGTAAGAACATCGTCCATTCAACGTTCCTGCAGTTCTCTTACGAGAACTCCCCTCCCCCCCCAAAACCTCTCACCTGCTTTTCTGCCCTTTTGGACCTCTGCCACAATTTGTGCCATTAACATTAGTGCACACAGTATTCCCAAACCCCCTGATCTTCTGCCCCATTGCCTCACCAGGTTACACCCTTCATCCACCTGTCCCTCTTCAAGCATCAAAAAGGAACTAATACTTCCTCCACAAGCAATCCTGTTGGCCCTACCCCTCCTCATCAGACGTCAAGTCTCTGTCCCTTTTTTCAAAGATATGTTCACTTTTTCCATATCCCCTCACCCGTCCACTTCGTCACTCCAGGGAAGGAATCTTGTTTTGGGCCCTTTCTCCTTCCTCCGACACCTCCAGAGCATTCCTCTGAGTAAATCAACGGTTCCTGTTCCCTCCGTCCCTTTTTTATAGCATTGGGCCCCATATGTTCAAAAGAACCCCATAACTGCAAGTCTTCCGCTGCCCTGAGTATCACGTAGACCTGCGTTCGGAAGACCCCCCATAAATACGTATGATGGAAATTTCTGCCTCAACGTCATTTTTCCACTAAATGACCTTCAGGTAGCCCCCCATAAGGTCCATTTTTTCCACACCCCCATCACTGTGAGGGATTTCCCCATAGCGCCCAAACACCGCCTCCATCATGCTCCGTCGCCTCAAAAGGGACGTTTCGTACTTTCACCCACTCACATACTGGGCACATCATGTAACAGACTTCCACCATAGTGTTACTGCCCGCCCCCTTCTCTTGATATTTGTTGACTATGCTTGTGTAAACCTGCGTCTTTTTAAAATTGATAAAATTCTCGACACATTTTACTGCTACTCCATATAATTCTTCGGGCGGTATTCCATATCCTCACTGATGATGGCATGCAGTAACACTGCATGGTTGTTTCCCGTAAGGGGCCCCCCACCAATTCCACGCAAACATGCTCCCCGGGCTCCAATGCGATCCGCCATGTTTATCACAAAACAGGAAAAAATGCGCAGTAAACCAGTTTTATCGGACCACTGCCAGCCTTCCCCCACGGCAAAAAAAGCGAGCGAAAAATGACACGAGGGTCATTAAGACTACTACAATATGAGGGGGCATTTAAGACTACTAAATACCCGAGGGTCATTACACTATCTACAATACGAGGTCTTACTAGGATAAGGAAAATTTACACGTATTTTAGCTAAAAAATAGAAAATCTTCCCCTCCCTTTCTGTTTTTCATTCACAAAACTTTTTGGCAGTCTTCTTTGGGAAAATTGACTGGCCTTGACATTTGTGGGTAGTCGTTATTTCCTTTATTGCTTTTTAAAAAGGGGTTTGAAGCCTGCCACTGACTTGGGTACACAAAGTTTGTCTTCTCCCCCTAGTACTAGATTTTTCTTTGGTTCCCAACTTGACAAAAAGACACAAGATATTCTGGACACTGTTCGTGAGAATTTTTTAAAAAGATTTAGCTTCAGTTTTTTTACTCTGCTTCAACATTCACATATCCAACTGCTGTAAATTTACCCGGCCTACATTTTTCTCTTGGGCCCCGCCCCCGGGTAATCTTACGATTTTGTTCTGGGGGGATTTGCAGTCTATCTTTCATTTTTTTGTCAAGGCAAATACCAAAAGAGCAAGGGAAACCCTATGGCATTTATAAGGGTAGACATAGGGTCCTGCAGCCCCAGTGGTAGACACTGTGTTGTTTTACAGGAACTCAGCCCGGCATTTTGCTTTTTTTATACACTGTTCCCCATCAATTCTCCTGACATGCATGGGTCAAAGGGGATTCCCGAAATTTTTTTGAAACCAAATGATGGACTCCCATTACACTGAAAATTTTAAAATTATTTACCCTTCTCAGTTTTTTTTCGTTCCAAAGAGAATGGGTTCAGTTTTCCCTAGGTAAAGATAGTTTGTTTGTCTACTAACCATTTGCTGCAGGACCCAGTTTTCCCGTGTTTTTAAAAATTAGCAATACTTGTGGGGCTTTACCTGTCACTAACAGAGCACGTCATCTGCATACATAAAGGGGTTTTCACTTGACACTGATAGGGGTATCATTTACATAACATAAGAATATAAGGGGACCCAGAATACTACCTTGGGGAACCCCACTTTGTTATCGGTCAGGGTGTTCTGATTCTGTTTTGTTGATTTTGACTTTTTTGTCCTCCTGTTGCTAAGGTAGGACTTAAACCAGTCTACAGAACCTATACCGATAGCATGAAGTTTATTACAAAATATATTGTGGTTGACAGTATCGAAGGCCTTTTGCAGGTCTAAGGTTTACCATACCTATGAGGTTCCCTTTTGACATTTCATTTCTCAGGTAATCCATCAGATTAAAAAGGGGAGGTATCGGTTGAGTAGATCTTCTAAAGCCCGATTGATAGCTATGGAGAATGCTGTTGTCATTAAGGTACTTAACTACTTGAGAATACACCGCCCTCTCCAGAATTTTAGATATTATACTGAGTATACAACCCGGTCTATAGTTGCTTACATCAGAAACCCATTTTTTTCCCTTTAAGATAGGAGTAACTCTGGCCTCCCTTTAACCCCTCCGGTACGGTATTTTGTGGTGATTGATAGATTATTATGTGAGCAATAGGGATTGACAGTTCAGAAGCACCCTCTTTTAGGAACTTAGACGGGATGTTATCAGGGCCCGTGCTCTTAGTTGGGGGTTTAACCTGCTTAGTTCTTTTTGAATGAATCATGAGATACACTTTCTAGTTGACAACTGTTTTTGGGGTTACCCCTTTATTGGTATAGTATGTTTTTAAACTTATCAGAGTCTGTGTTAAAGGTATTTGATGCAGCTGTAGTTTACTTACTAGTGTTTTATGCAACAGATGTGTAGTAGAATTAAAGCAATTTGCCACCTTAGATGTTTCGTGGCATACCTCTTATCGATAGTGAGTACTATGTTAGACCTATCTACTGGCTTATGGCTATACCCCAACTGTTTTAGTTGTTGCCAGAGCTTTCTGGGGTTATGCTTATAAATCTTCAATTTTTGAGCAATAGTGCCTTTGCCTTTGCTCCTTTTATAAGCCTCTGTACTCTGTTCCTCACCCTTTGGAATTCATTTAGTGCTGCAATATCCTGTCTGTTTGCTTTAAATCTTTTAGCAGCTGGTCTCTGAATTTCATATTATCTAATATCTCAGTTTTCATCCAGGGGTTTAGTTCTTCGTTTAATCCTAACCTCTTTAACTGGGGCAATATTATTTAAAAATGGTAGTGAACATTGTTTTGAATTTTCCCAGGCATCGTTTACGTCCCGGCACTTGTTATCTCTGTCCAGTCACAATTGTGTAGCCTATTTACCAGTGTTTTTTTTACTGTAGTTTTAGTTGACCTCATTTTTATAGTCCTGTGTAGGCCTATCCTATCCCTAGTGATTTTCCGGTGCAGTAAATGATGAAATGATCACTTAAGACCTGTGGTAATGACGCCTGACTGACTAATGTTCCGGCGGTTCAAAAGGGGAATTGGGGGGT
>NW_026508828.1:0-12884 GCF_026875155.1 Cherax quadricarinatus
TTACAAGACAACTATATCCCACAAGACCACTACAGCTTTCAAGACAACTTAGTTCAAGACAAAAGTAGTCTTAAAAATACATACCGTCTTAAAGACACACACAGTCTTAAAAGACACACTACAGGCTTACAAGGCACACTACATCTTACAAGAACACTACAGTCTTACAAACACATAAGTCTCACAAGACACCCACAGCTTTCAAGACACACTGTAGTTCAAGACCCCTGTAGTCTTACAAAAAAATCATCTTACAAGACACACGATCTTACAAGACAAACTACAGGCTTACAAGGCACACTACAGTTTTTACAAGACACACTACAGCTTACAAGACACATTTTGTCTTACAAGACATACACAGCTTACAAATTACACTACGTCTTAAAGACACATACAGCCTTACAAGCACCCAACAGCTTAAAGACAAAAAAGATCTTAAAAAGACAACTACAGTCTTACAAGGCATTCTATAGTCTTCCAAACACACTACGTCTTAAAAAGGACACCTCCGTCTTACAACACACACAGTCTTAAAAAAAAGGAAACACACTCACAGGGTCTTAAAAAAAATTCAAAAACCCTACATCTTACAAGAACCCCCCTTTAAAAACCCTACAGTCTTATAAAAAACACTACAGTCTTACAAATCACTACAAATTTCCCAAGACCACTCATTTTTATAAAACACTACAGTCTTACAAACACACTACAGTTTTAAAAAAGCACACTACAGTCTTAAAGAACACTACAGTCTTTCAAGACACACGTAGTTCAAGAACATGAGTTCAAGACAAATGTAGTCTTACAAGACACACACAGTCTTAAAAAACACACACTATGCAGTAAACCCCCCAAAGAGCAAAAAAACTAAGGGAAATAAAAAATAAATAAAGAAAAAACTAGGAAAAATAAGAATAATGATTTTTGAGGATTTTCTTAAAAATTTAAATATAATAAAAAAAATGCCTTCAGTTCTTGTATTTGGGGTAGGAGGGGGTATGGCCCTGGATAGTTCCTCGATGTTTTTTATGTAGGTTACCCTGAGCAATGGAAAAACCCATGTTCTGGAATCTCCTACCACTTGGAAGCACCACAAGTAGAATAGGTAAGGGCCGGTAGTAGTAAATAAGTTAATAAGTATTATTAAACACTTTTTTGCTCCTTTATCCTGGCGTCTATCCGGGAAGACCACGCCAGAAAGAGTGGAAAATTTAAGAAAAAATAAACTGGTTACCCTAGTTATATAATAAACATTTAAAAATTGAAAAGAATAAAAGCCAAAATCTTATGGTAACCAGCGAACAAAAAAAAGAACAAACAAAAATACTCCTGGTAGACAACCTACCGATTAGGAGAAGAGGGGAGGTGAAGTGCTCTCCAAACTTCAACCCACACCAGGAAGGTCAATATTCCGGGAGTAAAACTTTAACAAATCGACCCCAAAAACTTTTTTTGGCCCCAGCCCCCCGGGGGGGGGGGGGGTGCACGCGATAACTAATGGTTCCTGGTTGCCCGAACAACCTTGCCCCCCCCTACACACTTTTCCCTCACAATACCCCTTCCCAAAATTTTTGGACGGAGTCAATAATAAGAACAGAGGGAAAAGAACTTTTACCCCCTCGGCTCACCAAAATTGAGAAGTGGTTTTCGACCCAAAAATTTAAAAAACGTTTAAACTATAGGGCTAAAATAGCCAAGCCCATCTCAAGAGTCTGTTTTGACCCTTTAAAGTTTTCCAAGTACATCAGGGCTTTGATCTGTTTCAAGCAAAAGGGGTTTACCGTATAGGTATTTTTAAAAATCTACTTTACCCCATACTAAAGATAACTTCTTTCTCCAATGGAATATCTTTCTTCTCTTGCAGAAGCTTTTTTACTGGCGAAAGATACTGGGAAAGGTGTCCCCTCAAATATTGCAGTAGTACAGCTCCGGTCCAAAATGGGGGGCTCTGTTCGGAGACAAAATATTTTTTAATATCGGGAAATTTTTAGACAGGGGGGTTTGAAAATCCCTTAATTTCTTCGAAGTTTTGGGGGGTTTTCCCTCAGAACAAATAAGGGGTTTCCTTTGAAAAACCCTTTTTCAAATAGTCTGAAAAGAACTGAAGTTAGGCTCTTAGATTTGGTACGAAATTTCTTTTGAATTTTAACAGCCAAAGGGAAACTTTTAATAATTTTTGGGGTAGCAGGGAACGCTTTCTAAAACCTTTTGGTCTTATTAGGAAGTGGTGAAAAGTTGTTACAGAGAAAATGAACCAAGGTATTGTCCCTATGATAGCCAAAAAAGCACTTTGGGGTTTTAAAAACTGAAAGGCCCATGATTTCTTAGTCTTTAAAACAAGCGCTAGTGTATTTTAGAGGTTTTCCCCAACATTGTCATTAAAAAAATTTTATCAAAATACACTGAAACATTCTTTAGATCAGAGAGAATATCTAAAAGCCTAATGTATTGGCCACGCGGTAACCAAGCCGAAAGGCTTTGTGCGGTATTTGCATTAGACCTCTATGAGGGGAAAGCGTGTATGGTTTGGTCTGGGAAGTAACAGATGGTATCTTGCGAGATGTCAATTTTGGAAGAATTTGCATCATGGAAATTTATACAATCATGAAAAATTTACTGGCATGGGTTCGCATCCCATTTAGTTATAGTTTCAAATAAAAAAAATCTTGGGCCCCTCGGTAAAAATTATGGGGTTTTTTAAAACCTAAAAATGGTGAACGAAAGGTTTTCAAAGGGTTCTATGATGTTTAAGTTAAATAGTTTGAAAACCTCTTATCAAAAGTTTTCCGTAAGGAAGGGGAACAGGGTAATTTTTCCGCCTTAGGGGGTTATGTCCGAAAAATTAAATCTTGTGTCAATAGTGGGGTAAGCCCTGGTACCTCTGTGAATATCAGAAAATGTGTTTACAAAGGGCACTTATTGAACTTTTGTTTATTCGAAAAAGTCGTTGTTAATGTTGACTTTACTTTTTTGGGTGAGGGACAGCGTTAAGATGTCCAGTAGCTCCTTCGATTCTGTAAAAGACCGTCATCTATAAAAAAAACTCACATTCGTACGAATCACCCCCCTTTTAACCAAGCCGAAAGAAGTATATCTCGTCAAAGGAGTTTACGCAAAGATTAATTCTTTTCGTGTCCCTTTTCAAAATATTGACGTGAACTTCTCTCTCTACCCTTGGACATCCAGATATAATCTACCTTTTTGCAGACCTTCACTCTTTATACGGTCCGCGCCGGGTAATTGAATTTGTTGGTTTGTCGGGTAGGAGAACTAAAACTTCATCCCCAACATTAAACTACCTTGGAGTTTTAGGGTCAAAATGGGTTGTACGTTTCCATAGAATCTCTATTTTTTTAAAACCGCCCAAATTGGGGGTTTTTTCCCTTCCAACCTTTTCCCCTTTAGATCTAAAAGAAACTGATAGCTGTTTAAACCCAGGTTTGATATTTTTAGCCCAAAGTTCATTAAAAAATAGATATGGGTCCACGAGCTTGTCTCCCTAAAGCAATTCAAAGGGGGAAATAACCAAGGGAATCACTTGGAATCTCGCGCATTCGAAAAGAGCACAGGTAAAAAAACTTGCCAGTCCTTGGTTTAAAAATGCTTTGCTTTTTAGTATTGACTTTAGGAGCAGTTGTCGCCCACTCTTCCTTTACACAATGGGATGGTAAGGTGTCGGAAAAAAGGTTTAAAAACACCCCAAAGTTATAAAGGTTCCTTTAATTCTGAAGTGAATTGACCCCCTTTATCCGACAAAATTTTCACGAGGTTCCCTACACGTGAAAAAAAAAAAAATAAGGCTTCTGCGACTTCTTGGACGTAATGGTTTTTAAAAGGGTACCGCCTCTGGAAGCTGACGCATAGTCAATCATGTTAAAAAATATTTATGACCTCCTGAGAGCGAGGTGTGATGGGCCCAACAATCTACTGCAACCCTTGCAAAAAGGGGCTGAGAAAATTGGCATCTTTACCATAGGAACCTCCTAGTCCCACCCTTCTGCGGGGAAAGTTGAATACTACATGATCTGCAGTACTTAAGATGTCAGAGGACATGCTAGGCCAAAAAATATCCTTGATTTTATTTAGGGCTTCCTATGTGAAAAAAAGGCCCCAAAACTGGGAAGTCATGCGAAAAATTTAAAATGGTTTAGGGAAACCCCGCGGGAAAGACTAACAGGCTTCGACCAACGTCATTGGGTTTGTCCGCAGACACTATAGTCTTGTACAAAAGATCGTGTTTGAAAAATTTAAATTGTAAGAAAAAATTTTTTTCTCCTTTTGTCACCTTGCCATTAAAACAAACTTCCGAGATTCCTCTAAGGAAAAACAAGTCTTTTTTAAGACCCTCTAAATTATTGAGAAGCTCGATTGGCTTTCCTTTGGAAAAAACTAATGGGTGGATGGGTTTTATTTAAAAGTTGTAAGGGGCGTTAATTGAGTCATTGTTGTTAGATTGTCCCCACGTAGTTTTTAGGTTTTCTGCGTTGGGCCAGGCAATACTGACTACTAAAGGTGTTACCGGGGGTTTTTTAACCATCGCTCTCTGATTTTGGTTTTCCAAAAAGAATCTATCTGGAAATACTGTGAAGAAACAGAGAAATTAGGTTCCAACCTTTCCTTTGGAAAATCCCCAAATTTAAACAGTCCTTTCCCGATGGGAAAGCGGCCCCTTGTATGTTCCCCAAACCAAAAAAGAACACGAGGTTTTCGGGGGAACTACGGGTCTACCCCTCCGAGAACCATTTGCACCTAAAGAAAAACCCGACTGTTGAAAAGAATCGCTTCTTCCTAAATAGTCAGTTAAATTTTGTGGACTTTTAATGAAGAATCTAGGTTAGGGAAAAAACTTACTCGAGATAACAATACAGGAACATCCAGTGTCTCTAAGAATGGTTGATAATTATACCATTGATGTACCCTTTACTAAAAGGTGGTTTTGTTTGATTCAGTGAAAAAATTTACCCACATTTTCACCTTTTTTCCCAGGACAGTCGGGGCCCTTTTATGACCCCCCTCATTACAGTTGAAACATTTTTCTGTGAAGGCCGTGGGAAATTTTTTGTATGGGGGGTTTGGATCCCTCAATTGCTTACACAAAAGGGTTTTTTTTCTGCTACGGGGTCTTTAGGGGAGTTTTATGAGCGCACGATTATATCACAGATTTTTGCCATTTTTCCCCAGCCGTTGAATATTTTTTTTCTTTAATGAAAATTCGAAGTCAAGTTTACTAAGAAAGGAAATTTTTCTCTTACCATCGGTCTCTAAAGACAAATCGTGGTCAACCTCACACTATCAACCATGAACAAATAATCTGAAAAGTGTGTTTAAAAAATTTGCATGTAATTTTGATTTAGGGTTTTTTTTAATGTGTCAAAACTCCGACCTGAATGATAGTAGTTTTTTAAAAGCCGTAGTAAGCTTTCTTTTAGCAGGTATAACTAAAAAACATCGAGGGAGAGGGAATAGACGTTTAATGCTGAACCTAAATAGTAAGCCGCCTAGAGCCCAAGAACGATGGCCGTCACAGAGAGTAGCAGTACTCTCGATCTAGTAATATATCCGCTATTCATCTTTTTCGAGAAAGGTGGGGATTTTTGGCATCCTAATATTGGTTCTTTGGGAAGGGTATTCTAGAAAAACCCCATCTATTTTCTTAATAGTTCTTTTTCTTGGGTTCTAATTCCAACCTTGATTGTTCAACTCAATTTTTTTCATTTTGAAGGTACCTCTCTTTCCCGAACTTATTTCTTAGCTATCCTTTCCCCGTTCGATTTTATCCTCCCGAGCTAGTCTTTCCGCCCTCTTCCCCCGAGCTAGTCTTTTTTCCCGTTCCTTTTTCTCTTCCCGAGTAGTCTTTTCTCCTCTCGGCTAGTTTTCCTGTTCCTTTTTTTCTTCAATAGCCATTTTACAGTAATTTAATATCCCAAGGCTTTGTCCAGTAAAACCCATTTCCTTTCCAGCTTTTAAACCCGAAATCTAAAGAATCCATCTGTAAAAAGAAATATTAAGCACCCAACTTCAACTGATTAATTTTAAAATTTAAAAAAACGCTTGTTACAAAAAAAGGGCACAGTCCGCACACTTTTAAACTTCCCAAAGAGAAAAAGAAATAAATATTTCTCCCCGGAAGAATACACTTGTGGCTCAACAGCCTTCACAAGCAAAATAACACGGTTCACACAGGAGGGGTTTTTATCAAAAATTCCCCAGGGCCCAAAAAATAGGTTTTTAAAATTCTAAACCGAACCCTTTAAAACCCAAAAACCCGGGAAGTCAACAAGACTACCAAATGACTTGACACCTCACTAACTCACCCTTTTTAAACTAAATGTTATACTCAAACCATTGAAACCCTCAGGACGATGTTGTTTCAAGAGTCGGGGTCCTGGCAAGGCGCCATTGTCAGTGGAAAAGCCCCTTTCCAAAAGAACAAAAGAAATTTAAAGGAAAAATAAACAATAAAGAAATAAAATTGGAGAAATGAGAATAATGATTTTTTGAGAATTTTACTTAAAATTTTAAATATAATAAAAAAAATGGCCTTTCAGTTCTTGTAGTTGGGTAGGAGTAGGTATCCCTGGATAGTTTTCCCCTGAAGTTATTTATGTAGTTATCCTGGCAGATGGTAATAATCCGATGTTCTGGAATTCCACCACTTGGATGGAGCACCACAAGTAAATAGGTAAGGGCCGGTAGTATAGAATAATGTTTAAAAATATTATTAACACACTCTTGCCCTTTATCGGCGTCTATCCTGGAAGACCACGCCAGGAACAGAGCTGGTAAATAAAAAAAAATAAACTGGTTACCCCTAGTTTTGATAAAAAACATTTAAAAAATTGAAAAGAATGATAAATGCCAAAAAATTACTGGTAACCCGCAAACAAAAGGCAAACAGAAATACTCCCGGAAAATCAACCCACCGATTAGGAGAAGGGGAGGTGAATGACTCTCCAAAATTCAACCCACACCCCGGTAAAGGTCAAATTACCAGAGTAAAACTTAACAAAAACGGACACCCGGAATAGTTTTTTTCCCCAGCCCGCCAAGGGGGGGGGGGGGTGTGCGCGCGCGCAACGAAAATCGCTAATGGTTCCTGGTTGCCCGAACAAACCCCTTTAACCCCCCTTACACATACTTTTCCCTCAAACACACTACAGTTTATAAGACACACTACTGTCTTACAAGACCACACAGTCTTAAAAGACCACACAGTCTTTTCAAAACCACACAGTCTTACAAAAACATCTACAGTCTTAAAGACACCTCAGTTTACAAACACACTACAGTTTACAAGAACACAATCTTACAAAACATATACAGTCCTTACAAGAAAAACACAGTCTAAAAAGACCACTAAGTCTTACAAGACACATACAGTCTTACAAGACCAAAACCACAGTCTTTAAGACACACGTAATTTACAAGACACACTACAGTCTTACAAGACAACTCAGTCTTACAAGACACACTCGTCTTTCAAGCACAACAGTCTACAAGACACACTAAATCTTTTTAAGACACATACATCTTACAAGACAACTACGGTCTTACCGACACACTTCAGTCTTACAAGACCCTACGTCTTTCAAACTACTAAAGTCTTACAAGACACATAAGTCTTACAAGACACACATGTCTTACAAGACACACTACAGTCTTACAAGCATACTACAGCTTACAAAACAAAACTACAGACTTACAAAAAACACTACAGTTTTACAAGACACACTACAGTCTTACAAGACACACTACAGTCTTACAAGACATACTAAAGTCTTACAAGACATACTACAGTCTTACAAGACACACTAGAGACGTACAAGACACACTACAGTCTTACAAGACACACTACAGTCTTACAAGACACATTACAGTCTTGCAAGACACACTACAGTCTTACAAGACACACTACAGTCTTACAAAACACACTGCAGTCTTACAAGACACACTACAGTCTTACAAGACACACTACAGTCTTACAAGACACACTACAGTCTTACAAGACACAGTACACTCTTACAAGACATACTACAGTCTTACAAGACACACTACAGTCTTACAAGACACACTACAGTCTTACAAGATATACTACAGTCTTACAAGACACACTACAGTCTTACAAGACACACTACAGTCTTACAAGACACACTACAGTCTTACAAGATATACTACAGTCTTACAAGACACACTACAGTCTTGCAAGACACACTACCGTCTTACAAGACACATTACAGTCTTACAAGACACACTACAGTTTTACAAGACACACTACAGTCTTACAAGACACACTACAGTCTTACAAGACACACTACAGTCTTACAAGACACACTATAGTCTTACAAGACATACTACAGTCTTACAAGATATACTACAGTCTTACAAGACACACTACAGTCTTACAAGACACACCACAGTCTTTCAAGACACACTGTAATCTTACAAGACACACTACAGTCTTACAAAAACAGACTACATCTTACAAGACACACTAAAAGTCTTTACAAGACAGACTTTCAGTCTTAAAAGACACACTGCAGTCTTACAAGACACACTACTGTCTTAAAAACACACTACAGTCTTACAAGACACACTACAGTCTTACAAGACACACTACAGTCTTACAAGACACACCACAGTCTTTCAAGACACACTGTTATCTTACAAGACACACTACAGTCTTACAAGACAGACTACAGTCTTACAAGACACACTACAGTCTTACAAGACACACTACAGTCTTACAAGACACACTACAGTCTTACAAGACACTATAGTCTTACAAGACATACTACAGTCTTACAAGATATACTACAGTCTTACAAGACACACTACAGTCTTACAAGACACACCACAGTCTTTCAAGACACACTGTTATCTTACAAGACACACTACAGTCTTACAAGACACACTACAGTCTTACAAGACACACTACAGTCTTACAAGACACTACAGTCTTACAAGACACACTACAATCTTACAAGATACTACAGTCTTGCAAGACACTACAGTCTTACAAGACACACTACAGTCTTACAAGACACACTACAGTCTTACAAGACACACTACAGTCTCACAAGACACACTACAGTAATTTCCCAGCGGTGTCAACAGAGACACAACAACACCTCCCTGTACCACTGCTGTCAGGTTACTGAGGATCGTCAGGCAAGGGGGTCTACACAGCTCAAGAGCGATGCAGACAATGGCTTTTTATGTTTCAGTTTAATTTACAATGTATTTTTGTAAGCACAATTGATTTGGTGCCAATAGAAGCATAGTGTGTTTTGATATATTTGAGTATTGTTTTTCTTTTTAATTTGTCTAGATGGTGGCAATATTATGTATGTAGTTTAAGATAATTACGAACCCTTGAAGTTGTAAGAATGGATGAAGTTATTCGTGGTTGAGTCGACGTAATATTATAACTGACGTTGGAAGTGATTGTGTTCAATTTGACAATATACTTTATATAATTATTTATATGTATGTACATGAATGGTAAATTGAAGTCTGAATTTTATAGGTGAAGAATGGGTTTTCCTTTTTTATGGTTCTTTTTTTCTTTATGGTAATACAAGGTTGTATCATGTACACCAACAAATATGGTTAGGGGTATATGGTAAATTTTCGTGTTGATTTAGACATTTATAATACAGATGGAATACTAGGCTTAGGTTAGGGTAAATTTATGATAATTGTGGAATGTTCTTTGATTCAAACTGCTCTTTATTATGCAAATTGGGTAGAATGTTTCTACGTATGGCATTATTGAAAAATGTTGAGCTAAATCTAATTGTAGGTACGATGTGTAATGTACATGTGCACACCTGTGCGGACCGTGCAGTTCTCAAGGACCTGTATGGTCGGTGTAGGTTTCGCTCGGATGTGTTCTTGACATCATTGGTTAATTATCCTATATTTCTTTCCGTGTTCTGAGCAGAAGGAATTTAGTCTGTAACGAAATAATGAAAGTATACTTGTATTTTATTATTCTAGTGTAAATTAAGAGCAATGATGATTAATTTGAGGAAGAGTTAATATAGGTTTGCATGTTTTTACGAAAGTTAACTTATCCACATGTAGCTAGTATAGGACAGTTTTAAGCTTCGGTATCTGATTTTATATGTAGGTTATAGTGGTCATATTTGTTATATTGTTATGTTATTCGTTACTGTTTCAATAGCTAATGTAACGTTTTTTCAGTTATTGTTCATATATTGTCATCTTTATGGTTTTTTATTTTGTCTATTGTATATTTGTTGGTTTTAAATAAAATATAAAAAAAATTACTAGCTAGATAAAGCAGGTTCGACTATTGATGATTCATACTGTACCCGATAATAATATAAAGTACTCTCATTGTGGAAATTTATTTGGTCCCTAAAGTTCCACAGGCCATCCAGCATGGCCATACGGGACGGCTGAGCTGTATGGCCCTTATAACCCTCCCAAACAAACAGCATTCTCTCTGATCGGCGATAGATTCTTGGGGTAGGCATATATTTAATTTATAGATTTATTCTTCAGGGAAGGAGTAGGTAGTTTTACTGTTTGTATATTAATATTAGTTTACTAAGGTATCTGTAGATAATAATAATGTAGACCTAAGACCTTATCATAGGTAGTAATAGGCCGATAATGTAGGCAAACACTAGGTTAAGTTAGCTAGGGAGAACTGGCAACCCTAGCTTGATTGAGGAGGCACGGGTCTAAAGAAGACTTGAGCACCCTCTGTAGAGAAAACAACAGCTACACCACGCGCCGTGTTCAGCAGACGGCGGCCCCATGTTTTTTCACATCTGAGACTTGGGGAAATCTGGTAGAGGCACCTCGATGTACCATAGATGTCCTCCTCCGTCAGGCCCATACAGTAAGACAAAATCTCCACTTTCTCTTAGGATTTTGGCCAGTGTCTGGGAGGAGATTGTGGGTGAGTTTTTCTCTGGGGGCCCGGTGTGCAACAGGTGGAGCATGCCCAGTAAGTACTAGTGTCTCAGAGCAGTAGTAGTTAGTGCCTGAATCTGCATAGTTTATAGGGGATACATACCCTCTTGGATATAGGAATTTCTGATGTGCGGGTGGGACACTAATTAAAATTGAATATTGCAGGAATTGCCCCCGGGTTGCACTGGTTTTATGGGGAAGCCCCAAAGGGGCTAATTCAAATCAGGATAAGTGTAACACCAAGAATTACCCTTTTATATGTGCAGCGGGCAGTTTTTTTGTAAACAGCATCTTTTTGGAGAATCTGTACTATAACCCACTTTGAGGCTGAGGTCCCCACCTCAAGCTGGGGTGCAAAGATTTTTGTAGGGTAGGCACTCACTTGGGAGGCACCCAAAACAAATTTCCACAAAATAAGGTCCTTTTCGAACCGGGATTGAATACTGGTTGCTAAAATAGCGGGCCACATTAGGAAACCTGGGGCCCAGAGTTACGGGGGGGGGCACCCAAAGCGACTTACACAGAATTTGTTATTTGCGAAATTTACGGGGCACCCCAGGTAGGCTAGAGAAGCTTTAAATTTAATTATTTACGGGTTTTAACAATAATCCAAGTGGAGACTTTTTGTTAATTATTTACAGGGATTTGCAAGGTACCCAGTTAGGCTAGGCTTGTGAAAATATTTAAAAAGTGATAGTACAGACAGATTCAACCTAGTTATTATTTACAGGGATTTAAAACCAGGTTTAAGCTCTAGAAACACAACTGGGGTTAAAGATTTGCCTTACCCAACCATCTATATGCTAGACGAGTAAGCGGGCACAGTTATGCCAAGCTGTTTTAAAACATTTTCATTTAGGGTTCACAAGTTTAATTGTTGAATTTATTTTTGTTAACCAAATGTTTAATTGTATACTGCACTTTTTTTGTGTGGGTTTTTATTGTCTTTGATTCTGTTTAAAATTTGGGGGGGTTTGAATTATACCTAGACAGGTTAAGTCCTTAATTATTTTCTGGCATTGTACAGTTAAGTGCTAGTTTTGCTTTCAATCGATACACATTTTGTTGGGATTTTAGAGCAAAAAAAGGGGCATTTTTTTATTCATAGTAGAATAAAAAATAATAAAGGGAATTGTTAAGCTTGTTGAGAAGCCTTGAGACTCGCATTCTCACCTAATACCGTTGTGCGGGGATGGGCTAATTGAAGTACAAAATTTTGTACCGTGATCTTAACTAGACCGCAACTTGGGAGGTGAAGAACAGTACCAGCTGTCCCAGCTCAAGTCAAAAAAGCGTTTATGGGGCCCAAAAGGGGGGGCCTGAGCAAATATGTGAGGAGTGTCCCTCGGTCAGGCAAAGTCAACGTAGACTGGGGAAATAGAGAGGCCTGAAACTTTTGGAGGAAAGACGGAGGCCTTTGAGGATCATTTTTCCCTTTAGAACAGAGGCCATCACAGGGGAGCTGAAAAATTTTTCAGTCGAAGTAGCACGGACAAAATGACGAACGAAGGGGGAGAGGTAAAGCAAGATAGACTTGCAGGGAGTTAATAAAGACTTTGAAACCGGTACAGCAGGGTACAAAATTTTTAAGGAACACAAAACAAAAACCGCCTGTTTTGTGTTGCCCAGATTGCCCCAGTTTAATTTACCAACGTTTGCGGAAAAACCTTAAAAAAGAGTAACATTGCTTTCTGGACGTTTAAAGCCCAAAAGATGACAGAAGACTTTTCGATGCCCTAAAGTTACAATATTTACTTCACAGCAAGGGTAAGCCTTGGATTTGGTCCGGCATACCCAAAACCCCGACACCAATTACCCAAAATTCCAAGACCAATTAAAGGCACGTTTGGCCCCTAAGAGTAAAATAGCTAACTTTATCGTTCTGGCAGAGGGTTTCCGACATGACTGTCAAAGCCCAAAGGGAAATTTTCCCT
>NW_026508830.1:0-13087 GCF_026875155.1 Cherax quadricarinatus
TGCAACACTTACATTTACGATACAAGTACAAGAGTGCAACACTTATATTTACGATACAAGTACAAGAGTGCAACACTTACATTTACAATACAAGTACAAGAGTGCAACACTTACATTTACAATACAAGTACAAGAGTGCAACACTTACATTTACAATACAAGTACAAGAGTGCAACACTTACATTTACGATACAAGTACAAGAGTGCAACACTTACATTTACAATACAAGTACAAGAGTGCAACACTTACATTTACAATACAAGTACAAGAGTGCAACACTTACATTTACGATACAAGTACAAGAGTGAAACACCTGACATTTACGACATAAATACAAGACAAACATTTATTTTAACAGATAATTTTAGTGTTTTATGTAGAGTAAATATAATGCAGAACTTGCTATCAGTTTTGCAGTGTTTGAGCGTATATATATATTGGTCTGTTACAGAAACTTCATTAATCTTCGTATACGTTTATTATTACTGAGTATATCCCAAGAATATGATAAAAGATTGTTGATGATTACCTGGAGTTTACCTGGAGAGAGTTCCGGGGGTCAACGCCCCCGCGGCCCGGTCTGTGACCAAGCCTCCTGGTGGATCAGAGCCTGATCAACCAGGCTGTTGCTGCTGGCTGCACGCAAACCAACGTACGAGCCACAGCCCGGCTGGTCACGAAGCGACTTTAGGTGCTTGTCCAGTGCCAGCTTGAAGACTGCCAGGGGTCTGTTGGTAATCCTCCTTATGTATGCTGGGAGGCAGTTGAACAGTCTCGGGCCCCTGACACTTATTGTATGGTCTCTTAACGTGCTAGTGACACCCCTGCTTTTCATTGGGGGGATGTTGCATCGTCTGCCAAGTCTTTTGCTTTCGTAGTGAGTGATTTTCGTGTGCAAGTTCGGTACTAGTCCCTCTAGGATTTTCCAGGTGCATATAATCATGTATCTCTCCCGCCTGCGCTCCAGGGAATACAGGTTCAGGAACCTCAAGCGCTCCCAGTAATTGAGGTGTTTTATCTCCGTTATGCGCGCCGTGAAGGTTCTCTGTATATTTTCTAGGTCAGCAATTTCACCTGCCTTGAAAGGTACTGTTAGTGTGCAGCAATATTCCAGCCTAGATAGAACAAGTGACCTGAAGAGTGTCATCATGGGCTTGGCCTCCCTAGTTTTGAAGGTTCTCATTATCCATCCTGTCATTTTTCTAGCAGATGCGATTGATACAATGTTATGGTCCTTGAAGGTGAGATCCTCCGACATGATCACTCCCAGGTCTTTGACGTTGGTGTTTCGCTCTATTTTGTTGCCAGAATTTGTTTTGTACTCTGATGAAGATTTAATTTCCTCGTGTTTACCATATCTGAGTAGTTGAAATTTCTCATCGTTGAACTTCATATTGTTTTCTGCAGCCCACTGAAAGATTTGGTTGATGTCTGCCTGGAGCTTTGCAGTGTCTGCAATGGAAGACACTGTCATGCAGATTCGGGTGTCATCTGCAAAGGAAGACACGGTGCTGTGGCTGACATCCTTGTCTATGTCGGATATGAGATTTGTATTAATGATAATATTTTGATGAATTTGTCCATACAAGTTTGGTGCTTTATGTGAACTTCAGTGTTGTAAGAACATTTAATTTGGTGTTGAATTATTTCCACTTATCAGTGAACCAACTGTGCTGTTGTTGCACATGTACACGGAACAATCAGTAGGCTGTTGTTGCACATGTACACGGAACAATCAGTAGGCTGTTGTTGCACATGCACACGGAACAATCAGTAGGCTGTTGTTGCACATGTACACGGAACAATCAGTAGGCTGTTGTTGCACATGTACACGGAACAATCAGTAGGCTGTTGTTGCACATGCACACGGAACAATCAGTAGGCTGTTGTTGCACATGCACACGGAACAATCAGTAGGCTGTTGTTGCACATGTACACGGAACAATCAGTAGGCTGTTGTTGCACATGTACACGGAACAATCAGTAGGCTGTTGTTGCACATGTACACGGAACAATCAGTAGGCTGTTGTTTGCACATGTACACGGAACAATCAGTAGGCTGTTGTTGCACATGCACACGGAACAATCAGTAGGCTGTTGTTGCACATGTACACGGAACAATCAGTAGGCTGTTGTTGCACATGTACACGGAACAATCAGTAGGCTGTTGTTGCACATGCACACGGAACAATCAGTAGGCTGTTGTTGCACATGCACACGGAACAATCAGTAGGCTGTTGTTGCACATGCACACGGAACAATCAGTAGGCTGTTGTTGCACATGTACACGGAACAATCAGTAGGCTGTTGTTGCACATGCACACGGAACAATCAGTAGGCTGTTGTTGCACATGTACACGGAACAATCAGTAGGCTGTTGTTGCACATGCACACGGAACAATCGTAGGCTTGTTGTTGCACATGTACACGGAACAATCAGTAGGCTGTTGTTGCACATGCACACGGAACAATCAGTTGGCTGTTGTTGCACATGTACACGGAACAATCAGTTGGCTGTTGTTGCACATGTACACGGAACAATCAGTAGGCTGTTGTTGCACATGTACACGGAACAATCAGAAGGCTTTTGTTGCACATGTACACGGAACAATCAGAAGGCTTTTGTTGCACATGTACACGGAACAATCAGTAGGCTGTTGTTGCACATGTACACGGAACAATCAGTAGGCTTTTGTTGCACATGTACACGGAACAATCAGAAGGCTTTTGTTGCACATGTACACGGAACAATCAGTAGGCTGTTGTTGCACATGTACACGGAACAATCAGTAGGCTGTTGTTGCACATGCACATGGAACAATCAGTAGGCTGTTGTTGCACATGCACACGGAACAATCAGTAGGCTTTTGTTGCACATGTACACGGAACAATCAGAAGGCTGTTGTTGCACATGTACACGGAACAATCAGTAGGCTGTTGTTGCACATGCACACGGAACAATCAGAAGGCTGTTGTTGCACATGTACACGGAAACAATCAACTGAGCAGTGGTGTGCATGCCAGCCCGTCAAGGTTGAAGTTATAAGGTGCCTTCAGGCGCTGTGATGACTACGTAAAACCAGCCAGTCTCAAGGACAACCAGTGACTGATGAGTCTCCTTCATCACCAGCTGCGTAAAAATGATGATGTATTGAATGTTTTTTGTTCTATGCATAGTTTGTTACATATTATATATATATTAAACATATATATATATATATATATATATATATATTATATATTATATATAATACTGGCCATGTAGCCAGAAACTGTAAGGGGCTGGAGGTGATGGTCCTGGTAGTCAGTAAATGTGGGACTGATAGTGCAGTCCTGGGAGACAGTAATGGTGAAGCCGGAGGTGCTGTCCTGGGAGACAGTAATGATGAAGCTGGAGGTGCTGTCCTGGGAGACAGTAATGGTGAAGCTGGAGGTGCTGTCCTGGGAGACAGTAATGGTGAAGCTGGAGGTGCTGTCCTGGGAGACAGTAATGGTGAAGCTGGAGATTTTGTCCAGGTCGGGAATTATACGCAGGAAGGAATACATATAAATGACCTCATAGGGGATAGGAACCGTAGTGGGGAAACAAGTGTAGTCAAACATAAGATAAAACCAATATTGCAAACTAGAAATACCACAGGAAATAGCAAACAAGAGGACTCCACTAGCTATAGTGAGGATATATTACCAAAAACAACTGGTGGGAGCTCAATTGTTGGTGCTAGGGAGGATAGGAATAAGACAGGGAAACATGCACCAACAGGGAATACAGTCACAGAAACCCAAGGCAAACGGAAACCAAGCCTGTGCACATACTATGCACTTGGTATCTGCAGACATGGGAAATCTGGAAAAAAACAGACGGGACGTGCAACTATGACCACCCTAGAAAATGCCATGCCCATATGACAACAGGAAAATGCAAACTCCCTTCCTGTAAGCTTTTTCACCCTGAAATGTGTACCTCTTCAGTACAGGAAAGACTGTGCTATAACTTAAATTGCCAGGCGCACCATCTAAAGGGTACAAAAAGATACAAAACATCCAGGCCATGGGAAAACCTGGGTAGCCACAGCCACTCAAGAGGGAGAGGTTTTTTAGTGCCAGGAAGAAAAAAAACTGGCAGGAAATGGCAGAAATCGTACACCAAATCCAGTCATTCCTGGAGTGGAACCACAGTAGATGGCCTCCACTCCACTCCACTCCAGCAACAAACAACAAAATACCTTTCATCCGTGGACTGCTTGCAGAGGCAAAGGCAATGTTCGCGGCTTTCACTGAGACCCACATAAAGGATCACTTGGACAACGAAATATGGATCCCAGGTTACAACCTATACAGATGTGACAGAGTGAACAGGCAAAAGGGGAGGGTTGGCCTGTACATTGCAGAGTCACTTGTTTGCACAGAACTGCTAAATGCCTCAAATAATGTAGTGGAAGTTTTACCAGTAAAGGTCGAGAACCAAAACCTAGTCATTGTGGTAGTCTACAAGCCTCCGGATGCAACATCCCAGCAATTCCAGAAACAGCTGTTAAAATTTGACCACTGTCTGGAAAATCTTCCAGCTCCTTCACCCAACATCTTGCTCCTGGGGGATTTCAACTTAAGGCACCTAAAATGGAGGAATATAGCAAATAATATTGTTGCAGTAACAACACCAGAGCAGCTCTGATGAAAACTCACACTCACACGAGCTTTTAAATCTCTGCACAAAATTCAATTTAAACCCAGCAAATAATAGAGCCTACTAGACTGGAGAATACACTAGACCTCATCTTCACTAACAATGATGATCTGATAAGAAATGTCACCATATCAAAAACAATATACTCAGATCACAACATAATTGAGGTTCAGACATGTATGTGTGGAGCCCCAGACCGACATAATGAGACTAGTCACGAGGGGAGCATTCACCAAATTCAACTTCAATAACAAAAACATAAAGTGGGACCAAGTAAACCAAGTCCTAACCGATATAAGCTGGAAGATATACTAAGCAACACAGACCCCAACGTATGCCTAGAACAGATTAACTTGGTGGGACTCGATGTATGCACAAGACTTATTCCTCTAAGAAAAGGAGGAGTAGATGTAAAATAGAAAGAGACAGGCGCTCCCTTTACAGGCGACGGAAAAGAATAACAGAGCGGCTAAAAGAGGTCAATATATCTGAAATGCGTAGGGGAACACTGGTCAGAGAAAAGCAAGCATCGAACTCAAGCTAAAGGAAAATCTTATAGGAGTCAGGAATCGCGGGAAGAACTAAAAGCCATAAATGAAATCGAAAGAAACCCAAAGTATTTCTTCTCCTATGCCAAATCAAAGCCCGAGAACAACATCCAGTATTGGGCCCCTACTTAAACAAGAGGGGTCCTACACAGATGACAGCAAGGAAATGAGTGAGCTACTCAAGTCCCAATATGACTCAGTTTTTAGCAAGCCGCTAACCAGACTGAGAGTCGAAGATCAAAAATTAATTTTTTAATGAGAGAGCCACAAAATTTGGTTAACACAAGCCTATCCGATGTTATCCTTGACGCCAAATGACTTCGAACAGGAGATAAATGACATGCCCATGCACTCTAGCCCCAGGGCCAGACTCATGGAACTCCGTGTTCATCAAGAACTGCAAGAAGCCCTATCACGAGCCTTTTCCATCCTATGGAGAGGGAGCATGGACACGGGGGTCGTCCCCACAGTTACTAAAAACAACAGACATAGCCGCACTCCACAAAGGGGGCAGTAAAGCAACAGCAAAGAACTACAGACCGATAGCACTAACATCCCATATCATAAAAACTTTGAAAGGGTCCTAAGAAGCAGGATCACCACCCATCTAGAAACCCATCAGTTACACAACCCAGGCAACATGGGTTTAGAACAGGTCGCTCCTGTCTGCTCAACTATTGGATCACTACGACAGGTCCTGAATGCACTAGAAGATAAAAAAGAATGCAGATGTAATATATACAGACTTTGCTAAAGCCTACGACAAGTGTGACCATGGCGTAATAGCGCACAAAATGCGTGCTAAGAGGATAACAGGAAAAGTCGGTCGATGGATCTATAATTTCCTCACTAACAGAACATAGAGAGTATCATCACAGAGTAAAGTCCGAGCAGCTACGGTGAAAAGCTCTGTTCCACAAGGCATAGTACTCGCTCCCATCTTGTTCCTCATCCTCATATCCGACATAGACAAGGATGTCAGCCACAGCACCGTGTCTTCCTTTGCAGATGACACCCGAATCTGCATGACAGTGTCTTCCATTGCAGACACTGCAAGGCTCCAGGCGGACATCAACCGAATCTTTCAGTGGGCTGCAGAAAACAATATGAAGTTCAACGATGAGAAATTTCAATTACTCAGATATGGTAAACACGAGGAAATTAAATCTTCATCAGAGTACAAAACAAATTCTGGCCACAAAATAGAGCGAAACACCAACGTCAAAGACCTGGGAGTGATCATGTCGGAGGATCTCACCTTCAAGGACCATAACATTGTATCAATCGCATCTGCTAGAAAAATGACAGGATGGATAATGATAACCTTCAAAACTAGGGAGGCCAAGCCCATGATGACACTCTTCAGGTCACTTGTTCTATCTAGGCTGGAATATTGCTGCACACTAACAGCACCTTTCAAGGCAGGTGAAATTGCTGACCTAGATAATGTACAGAGAACCTTCACGGCGCGCATAACGGAGATAAAACACCTCAATTACTGGGAGCGCTTGAGGTTCCTGAGCCTGTATTCCCTGGAACGCAGGCGGGAGAGATACATGATTAATACACCTGGAAAATCCTAGAGGGACTAGTACCGAACTTGCACACGAAAATCACTCACTACGAAAGCAAAGACTTGGCAGACGATGCAACATGCCCCCAATGAAAAGCAGGGGTGTCACTAGCACGTTAAGAGACCATACAATAAGTGTCAGGGGCCCGAGACTGTTCAACTGCCTCCCAGCATACATAAGGGGGATTACCAACAGACCCCTGGCAGTCTTCAAGCTGGCACTGGACAAGCACCTAAAGTCGGTTCCTGACCAGCCGGGCTGTGGCTCGTACGTTGGTTTGCGTGCAGCCAGCAGCAACAGCCTGGTTGATCAGGCTCTGATCCACCAGGAGGCCTGGTCACAGACCGGGCCGCAGGGGCGTTGACTCCCGGAACTCTCTCCAGGTAAACTCCAGGTAAATATATATATATATATATATATATATATATATATATATATATATATATATATATATATGCCTTTTTATCCACTTGTCCGAGGCTATGGGTCCCACAATTTACACCAGAGGTGGACCCCATCTATATAATATATATATATATATATTATATATATATATATATATATATATATATATATATATATTTATATATATTATATATATATATATATGTAACAAACATGTATAGACAGAGATATGGAAACTTTATAGTTACAAAATAGCATTGCCACTGGAGATGCTCCGAGGAATAGTGTAGACACATTACCAGTAAAGACTGGCGGAGGCACCGTTGTTAGTACAGGTGCTGATAGTGGGTGTCAGAAAAAAATGCACCGGTATGAATGCAGTCACGAAAAATCGTTGCATGGAATATCTGGAAAAACAGGTGGGACGTGCAATTTTGACTATCCCGGAAAATGTCGAACCCACATGACAGCTGGAGAATGCAACTCTTCGTCCTGTAATGTTTTCACCCTGAAATGTGCCGCTCTTTAGTCCTGGAAGGACAATGCTACAATGTATATTGTCAGACGCTCCACCTAAAGGGGACAAGAAGATGCAGATCATTCAGACAATGGAAAACAAACCAGGGTAGCCACAACCACTCCAGAGACGGAGGTTTTTTAGTGTCAGGAAGGATGAAAAACTGGCAAGAAATTACAAAAATCGTACACCAACTCCAATCACTTCTGGAATTGAAGCACAGTCAGTGGCTTGTAATCCAAAACAACAGATATTAGTGCCAGGAAACAAAATCCTCCCCCCCCCACTTATCATCAATACGACGACGTTTATCTTTGCAAATTTACAGGGTCTAAAGCCGATAACGAATAACAAAATACCTTTCGTAAGTGGACTGCTTACAGAGTCAAACGTAATGTTTGCGGCTTTCACAAAGACCCACATAAAGGATCACTTCGACAGCTAAATATGGATCCCAAGTTTTAACCTAATGAAATGCGACAGAGTAAACAGGTACGAAGGTGGAGGGGAGGAGGGTTGGCCTGTACGTCACAGAGTCGTTCATATGTTTGGAACAACTGAACACCTCAAATGATGTAATTGAAGATTTGGCAATAAAGATCAAGAACCAAAACCTTGTCACTGTGGTTGTATACAAGCCTCCGGATGCAACTTCCCAGCAATTCTAGGTACAGGTTTTGAAAATTAACTACTGTGTGAAAAATCTTCCAGCTCCTCCCCCAAACATCTTGCTACAGGGGGATTTCAACCTGAGACACCTAAAATGGAGAAATGTAGCAAATTATATTTTAGCATATAATCCCAGGAGGTAGTACACATGAAAATTCACACACATGAGCTATTAAATCATTGCACCAAATTCACCTTAAACCAGGAAATAATAGAGCCAACATGACTGGAGAATACAATAGACCTCATCTTCACTAACAATGATGATCTGATAGGAAATATAACCGTATCAAAGACAATACACTCAGCTCACAATGTAATAGAGGTACTAACATGTAAGCGCAGGGCTCCTGACTAGCAGAATGTGATCAGTCATGAGGGTGCCTTCACCAAATTAAACTTTATTATACAGTGGGACCATGTCAGCCATGTCCTAAATGAAACAAGGAATTCAAAGTTTATTCTCTATAAGGATTACAATGCTGAGTTTACAGAATTTGGTTATTGTGTGGTTTACATGTAGTAAAATAATAATTACAGAGTGTACCACTAGAACACCTAGCATGGCTAGGCATTTCGGGCAGACTTATATTAAATCTTAAGTTTAAAATATTACAAAATTATGAGGTAAGTTGGTATTATGGCTAAGTGACTAAATACTAGTTGTGAGTTTAGCAATGTGAATGCTTTTGTTTTGGCACTATACATAGTTTCAGTATTGGAGTATCACAGGCCAACTTATGACTAGTTAAGATTGATTATTTTGAGATTGAGATTGATATTTCTGTTTATGGTCAAATGGGTGAGTGAGTGTAAGTGTGAACCACCAGGTGGTATTCGTATTATTAGTTGACAGGGTGTATCAGGGAGATAAGATGTTTTCTGATGGTAGTTTTGAAGGTGATAATGTGTCAGCAGTTTTGGAATTTTCAGGTAGGGTGTTCCAGATTTTAGGGCCTTTGACATACATTGAATTTTTGTAAAGGTTTAGTCGGACACGGGGAATGTCATAGAGATGTTTGTGTCTGGTGTTGTGCCTGTGGGTTCTGTCACAACTATCAAGAAAGCGTTTTAGGTCAAGGTTAATATTGGAATTTAAGGTCCTGTAGATGTAGATTGCACAGTAGCAAGTGTGGTGGGGAGATATCATAAAAAAAACGTGGATCCAAATCTCTGCCTAGAAAGAATTAACTCAGTGGCACTTGAGGTATCCTCAAAGCATATTCCTTTAAGAAAAAGGAAGAGAATATGTAAACTAGAAAGAGAGAAATGCTCTCTATAGAAGCAAAAGCGAAGAATCACAAAGCTGCTGACAGGGGCCAGTATATCCGAAATACGAAATGAGACACTGTGCAGAGAAATAGCAAATTCAAATTCAAATTCGAATGTTTATTTCTCTGTTCAGATTACAATGTGTGGTCTACACATTATAAAATAATTATAAAATAGAATACTTATTACAAAGGCCACTGGTATGCCTAGGTATTCCTTGGCATTTCGGGCAGACTGATACGATTTCTTATTCTATATTGACACAGGTATTATTCATACTGGTATCAAAGTGAGGTAGCTGTAGTGATTAACTAGATTTACAAAAGTGAGGTAGTTCAAGACATTTAATAATTTAACAATTTGTTTATCAATTAATGGGAATGGTCTCATCTTGGCATGAAACAGTTCCTATTAAAGTTATAATAGAGTGTCTTAGACAACCTTATGACTACCTTACGAATTATGTAGCAAAAGTTATATTCAGAATGTTATGTTGACAGTCATTAGTGTAGATTAGTGTAAATTAGGGGAAGTCACAGATATCAAATAAGTGTATTTGTATTTTGTTTTGGATATGTGCAAGCTAAGTTTTCAAGTGGTTAGCTACCGGTGGTGTGTGTTAGGGAGATTAAGTGTTTTTTAACGGTACTTTTGAAAATGGTGAACTTAAGCTGAAGAAATCTTACAGGAGACAAGAATCGCAGGAAGAAATGATAGCCATAAAGGAAATTGAAGAAAAAAAAATTCTTCTCTTATGCCAAATCTAAGGGAAAAACAACATCCAGTATTGGGCCCCTGCTTAGGCAAGATAGGACATACGCAGATGACAGTCAAGATATGAATGAGATACTAAAGTTCCAATACGACTCAGTGCTCAACGAGCCGCTACCCAGACTAAGGGTCAACAATCCAAATGAATTCTTTATGAACGAGACCCAAAATCTGGTCATCGCAAAAATCTCTGATATTTTCCCAACACCAAAAGACTTTGAAAAGGCAATGAATGACATGCCCAGACTCATAGAACTCTGTGTTCATCAAGAACTGCAAGAAGCCCCTGTCGCGTGCCTTCAGCATTCAATGAAAAGGGAGCATGGGCATAGGGGTCATCCCACACTCATTAAAAACAACAGACATAGCCTCACTCTACAAAGGTGGCAGTAACGCAGTTGCAAAGAACTAAAGACCGATAGTACTAGCATCCCATATCATAAAAATCTTTGAAAGGGTTCTAAGAAGCAAGATCGCCAACCACCTAGGTACCATTCAGTTACACCACCCAGGGCAACACGGGTTTAGAGCAGGTTGCTACTGAATCACTACGACAAGATCCTGAATGCTGTAGGGGATAAACAAAATGCAGAAGAAGTATACACAGGCTTTGCAAAAGCCTGTGTATAGCGTAATAGCGGTGTAATAGCGCACAAAATGCGTGATAAAGGAATAGATAGATCTATAACTTCCTGACAAATAAAACACAAAGAGTAATAGTAAACAGAGTAAAATCTGAGGCAGCTACTGTGAAAAGCTCTGTTCCACAAGGCACAGTACACACTCACATTCTATTCATCATCCTCATATCTGACATAGACTGAGATGTAAGCCATAGCTCCGTGTCTTCCTTTGCAGATGACACCCGGATTGTCATGACAGTGATCTCCATCAAAGACACTGCAAGACTCCAAGAGGACATAAACTAAATCTTCAAATGGGCCACTCAAAACAATATGAAGTTCAATGAAGAGAAATTTCAACTACTCATATATGGAAAATTTGAGGAATTTAAAAATATATCAGGGTATACGACAAGTTCTAACAATACAATAGAGCGAAAAAGTAATGTGAAGGACCTAGGAGTGATAATGTCAGAGGATTTCGCCTTCAAAGACCACAACAATATATCTACCTCATCGGCTAGGAAAATGATAGGATGGATAATGTGAACATTCAAAACTAGGAACGCCAAGCCCATGATGATTCTTTTCAAATCGTTTGTTCTCTCTAGGCTGGAATACTGCTGTACACTAATTGTCCCCTTCAAGGCAGGCGAAACTGCTGACCTGGTGAGTGTACAAAGAACTTTCACGGCACATATAAGTACGATAAGGCACCTAAATTATTGGGAACGGTTGAAGGCCCTTGATCTGTATTCCCTGGAACGCAGGCGACAGATAAATACATGATAATATACACTTGGAAAATCCCAGAGGGATTAGTACCAAACTTTTACACGAAAATCACTCCCTATGAAAGCAAAAGACTCGGCAGGAGATGCAACATTCCTCACTGAAAAGCAGGGGCACAACGAGTACATTGAGAGACAGCACAATAAGTGTCCGGGGCCTAAGACTGCTCAACTGCCTCCCAGCATATATAAGGGGAATACCAATAGACCCCTGGCTGTCTAAAAGGTAAACCATACCACGGGCGGGATTGAACCCGCGGTCAGAGAGTCTCAAAACTCCAGATCGTCGCGTTAGCCATTGGACCAGCTAGCCACAATAAGATTCGTCCAACTAGGTATATTTCTACACCATAGGAAGGTTAGCATAGGCACCACTGCGACCACAAATGCAAGTTTTTAGAGACGAATCTCCAGCTAGCGTGGCCGTGACGAACTCTAGCTCAAGTCCCCTCACTGCATTTGTGGTCACAGTGGTGCCTATGCTAACCTTCCTATGGTGTAAAAATATACCTAGTTGGACGAATCTTATTGTGGCTAGCTGGTCCAGTGGCTAACGCGACGGTCTGGAGTTTTGAGACTCTCTGACCGCGGGTTCAATCCCGCCCGTGGTATGGTTTGTTTGCAATCGTGTCATTACGATTTCGTGAGTCATGTCTTCAAGGTGTTGGACAGGCACCTGACCGAACCACTGACCAACCGGGCTGTGGTTCGAACGTTAGTTTGCGTGCAGCTAGCAGTAACAGCCTGGTTGATCAGACCCTGATCCACCATGAGGCCTGGTCTTAGACCGAGCCGTGGGGGCGTTGACCCCTTAAACCCTCTCCAGGTAAACTCCAGATCTCCCATCAAGAAACCCATCAATTACATAACCCAGGGCAACATGGGTTTAGAACAGGTCGCTCCTGTCTGTCTCAACTATTGGATCACTACGACAAGGTCCTAGATGCACCAGAAGACAAAAAGAATGCAGATGTAACATATACAGACTTTGCAAAAGCCTTCGACAAGCGTGACCATGGCGTAATAGCGCACAAAATGCGTGCTAAAGGAATAACAGGAAAAGTTGGTCGATGGATCTATAATTTCCTCACAAACAGAACACAAAGAGTAGTAGTCAACAGAGTAAAGTCCGAGGCAGCTACGGTGAAAAGCTCTGTTCCACAAGGCACAGTACTCGCTCCCATCTTGTTTCTCATCCTCATATCTGGCATAGACAAGGATGTCACCAC
>NW_026508831.1:0-14925 GCF_026875155.1 Cherax quadricarinatus
CGAGGGAAAGAATTGAGCATTTAAACATGGCTGCCGGGGCATCCAAACAGCCGTACGCCGATACAACTACGAAAAAATTTCTCATTTTTTACTGACTTCATTGTTGACATAGCATCATATCTGTACCCCACTATCACCTGTACCAGTGCTAACGAGGGGGAAAACATAGGAGCACGTAAAATAACAGTAAAAAAACTCCGGGTTATAGGTCGGATACCCTCAGTGCCAGTCGTGAAAAGAAGTGAATATTTTTAAACAGTCAAGGAAATGTTTATAGCTGACCAAATTTTCACTACCATTTTAAGGAGAGAATCATACAGAAAACCCAAATATATCTATAAACTCAAGGAAAGTCAGGTTGTGGGTGGCGTTACTCCCCTCATTTTTTTTAAAAAAGGCTGAGAGCAGAACAGGTCAGGCGACAACAACAACACAAACCCCCGATAAAGGGAATTTGAGGGGGATTTGGAAGGAAAAAACCCTGGTTTAAAACCTTTCGGATCTACCAGAAGGGGAAAGGAGTTAGAAGTTAATTGGGGAAGCAGACTGTAAAGTGAATGGGAAGGGGAGTGTGTAATGGGGGGGTTAACTGAAAGGGGTTTTTGAAGTTAAGTTAAAATGAGCAGTGAAAGGGTTTTAAAAGAGGAAATTTTACTAGTAATTCAGTGGGATTGCTAAACAATCTAATGTACTAATGATGGAAAAGAGAAAAAAATTTTTTGTATATGAGTAAAGGGGGCGAAGAGTGAAAAAGGAGGCATTGGGGGGGTACAGGCTGCCAAATTATATTTATATTTCTTCTTAATTCCATGAAGAAAAAAAATCAGCAGGGGGGTGAAAATTTGAATGGAGTAACAGCGCCCGGACAGTAAAAGCCCAACTTTGCCCCCGATGCTGACTGACAACGATGACTAAAGACTGCCTGTTTTCCTTTCCCCTGCCCAGTTTTTTCGCCCGAGCCCAGGCCCGCTTCCTGCCCAGGCCCGACGGCCCGCCCCTCGGGTAAGGTTGGGGCTCTGGGGGTCGGGCCAGTCGGCCTGTGCGGAAGGGGGGCCGGGCTGGCGCGGGGACGGGGGCGGGCGAAGGAACATCAGGCAGTTTTCAGTCATCATTATCAGTCAGCCAGTCAGATGTGGTGTCACAACGCTTCAGTTGCCATCCTACCAGAAAAGTAAATGTCACATCGCTGCAATTTTGGAAACACCGCATACCCAAACAAAAACAGTGGCACACAGCTCTTTTTGTAGGCTTTTAAGCGGTGAAAACCCAAAATTAATCCAGGCCCTCAAACTTTTGTGCAGGGGCAAAACAGACAATAAATGACGGCGAAATGACGGTCTTAGCTAGGAAGGAAAACCCTTAATCCAATTAATGCTACATAGGTCAATGTGAGACATACAGCCATTTTTATTCAAACACTACCAAACAAGGCAAACTGTATAAAGTAGCATGAAAAACAGAAAAGGCACCTTAGTAAAATGTGCAAGGGGTGGGTGCATGAGGGATTTTTACAATTATAGCAAGGTGCCAAAATTTTCTTTTTGGGGGTAACAAATGCCTTTGGCACAGTTACCCTTTAGCAGTGATGCAGTTTCCCTAATTTTAATACAAATGACCCATTGCATATATTGATATTTGATTTTTTTATAAAAAACGGGCCCTTTCCCTTTTATTCTGCAATGCAAGATCACTTTTTCCCAAATTGGCAGAGTTTGGATTCTGCAAACAAACTTGGGCGGCGTTTAACCACTCTGAATCTTGGTTAGATGATACGGTGACTGACGCGGGGTTCAAAATGATGGTTACAAAAAAAAAACGTTTAGATAGGAACAAAAAGGGGGGTGGAGAAATGTCCCCTAATTAGAAACGATTTAGCACAACCCCAAGACCGATTTAAAAAAACAAAAACTGGAGATTCTAGGGTTTAAAGTGCGCTTCCTAAGATCAAACCCATTTTAGTAGGAACTAGTTATGCCCTCCTCCCAGGACCATTTCTTAAAAGACTTTTCCAAGTCTTGTCAGGAGTTGAAAACATTGCGAGACATAAAACTGGGCACTCAAATTTTTTCAGCGCAAAAAAAGGGGGTAGCAAAAAGGGTTAAAACAAATTCAGGATTAAATAGTTACACTCAACTAAAATTTAAAATCCAACCCGGATCACACATTCCAGCCACCCTAATTGACCCATACTTTGAAACGCTTGAGAACATTAGTCTCAGGCGTCATTACCACAGGTCTTAGTGATCATTTCACTTTTCGCACCAGGAAAAATTTACTAGGGATAGGATAGGGCCCCCGGACAATAAAAATGGGTAAACAAAAAATACAGTAAAGAAACACTGGAAATAACACCAATTGTGACTCAAAATAACAAGTTGCAAAGGACGTAAACGATGGCTGGAAAAAAATTTAAAACAATGTTCACTACCATCCTTGATAAATTGCACCTTTTAAAAAGGTTAGGATTAAACGAAGAACTGAACCCCGGTAAACTGAGTATTAATAATATGAAATTCAGAGACCACTGCTAAAAAGTTTAAAGCAAACAGACAGGATATTCGCCTAAATGAATTCCAAAGGGGGGGAACGGTAAGAGACTTTTTAAAAGGGGCAAAAGGCAAAGCACCTGCCAAAAATTGAAGAGTATAAACAAACCCCAAAACTCGGAAAATTAAAAAAATTTGGGGGATAGCCATAACCATTAAATAGGTCTAAAATAGTACTCACTACGATAATGGGTATGCCAGAAACACTAATGGCAAATTGCTTTTAAATTCAACTACCATCTGTTGCATCAACCTAGTAAGTAAACTACCCGCTGCACAAATCCTTTAAAAACAGACTCTGATAATTTCAAACATACTATACCAATAGAGGGGTAACCCCAAACAGTTGTCAACTAGTAAGTGTTCTCATGCTTTATTCAAAAAAAAATAGCATTTAAAACCCCAAAAAGAGACAGGCCCCGTAACATCCCATCTAAGTTCCAAAAGTGGGCTTCTGAATGTTTAAACCCTATTGCTCACATAATAAATCTATCAATCACCATAAACCGTACCGGAGGGGTTCAAGGAGGCCAGAGTTACTCCTATCTTCAAGAAAAATATAGGTCGATGTAAACAACTAAGGGCCTTTAAAATCATATAATATCTAAAATTCTAGAGAGGGGGGGTATTCCAATAGTTAATACCTTTAAAAAAAAACAACATTCTCCATAGCTATCAATCGGGGCTTTAAAAGATCCTACCAACCGACACCTCCTTAAATTTTAAACTGATGGATTTCCCGGGAAATGAAAAGTCAAAGGGGAAACCTCAAGGTTGGTAACCTTAGACCTGCAAAAGGCCTTCGAACGTCAACCACAATATTTTATGTAAAAACTTTAAGCTATCGGTATAGGTTCTGTAGATGGTTTAAGTCCTACCTTTGCAACAGGGGAAAAAAAGTCAAAACAACAAAAAAGAATCAAACCCCTGCCGATAAATGTGGAGTTCCCCCAAAGGGAGTATTCTGGGTCCCTTATTTTTTATGTTATGTCAAGATATGCCTATCAGTGTCAAATGCAAAATCCTACGTATGCAGATACAGTGCTCGTTTTTGCAGGGGAAAGCCCACAAGAATTTGTAATTTTTTTAACACTGGAACTGGAGTCCTCAGCAAATGGTTAGTAGCAACAAAAATATCATTACACCTAGGGGAAAAATGAAGCCTTCCTTTTGGGACGAAACAAACTGAGAAGGGTAAATAACTTTAAAAGTTCAATGTAATGGGGAGCCCCCTTACTTTGGTTTCATCATAAAATATTTTGGGAATCCCCTTTGGGCCCCTGATGTCAGGAGAATTGATGGAAAAGTGTAGAAAGAAAGCGAAGCCGACTTAAATTCTTGTATAGACAAGCACAGTGCTACCACTGAGGCTCGCGGGCCCTATGTCTGCCCTTAAAACAATCCATAGGATTACGTCTTCTTCTTTCTCTGCCTTGACAAAAACTGAAAAATAGACTGCAAAACACCCCAAAAAAAATCGTAAGATTCATCCTGGGGGTGGGGGCCAAGAGAACATGAGCCGGATGAATTACGCAGTTTGGGTTGCTGAAGTTGAAGACAGAGTAAAAAACGAAGCAAAAAAACATGTTTATAAAATTTCCACAAACAGTGTCCAAATATTTGCTTCAATTTTGTCAAGGTTGGGAAACCCCAAAACAATCATTTTGTACTAGGGGGAGAGAGACAACGTTGTGTACCCACAGTCCTTTTGGGCCCGGCTTCAAACCTTTTATTGTACAGCAATAAAGGAATGGAACAGGCTACCCGCACATGTCAAAGCCAGTCATAGCATGAACCAGTTCAAGAAGAGTGCCAAAAGGTGTCTGATGAATGTAGCTACAGAAAGGGAGGGGAATGATTTTCTATTTTTTAGCTAACATACGTGTAATTTTACCTTATTCCTAGTAATGACCCTCGTATTGTAGATAGTCTTAATGACCCTCGTGTAGTAGATAGTCTTTTTAGTATGATAATAAGATGTTATCTTCATTACAGAATAATAAGAAAATATTATAACCTTTATATTATAATAATAAGGTAAAAAGGACCCAATGGAAATAAGTCACTCTGTCTGACTTTTTTGGGTTATCCTAGGTTCTCTACACATATGCTGCTATGTATGATAATTCTATGTAACTGTATTTGTGTATACCTGAATAAATTACTTACTTACTTAGACTAATCATAGATGTGCACTCACACGAATGGCTAATGTTTATTAGTGCGACTTAACATAATCATGATAAGTGGACTGCTATAGCGCGATGTAGCAATAGACTGGTACAAAAGGTCCTAGAAGTCTTGGGCAAGGGATGAATCAGGATACATATGGATTTAGCTGATCTACCCATCTCATTATTCACTTATGAAATGTTACAAGCAAATTCAAGGAAATTTAGATAGTAACTGGATAACTTATGTGTTCATTAAAAATAAGAAACTGATCAATGATCACATAGGTTATTGGATATGTCTGTCTCCTGATTCCTCAGTAAGTGGACAACTCTTAACAAATAGTGTTCTTAAGAAGTGACCATCATACTGAGTCAATAATTTATCATGTTAGTTGTGATCACATACTGTGCCCAAATGCCAAAGAAACCTTGTAACGGTAAGCCTGGCCACACAAATCAGTCAGTCTAGTTCAAAAATGCAAGTTTTCCTCCTAAACATACTGATCACTTATGGTTATGCATAGTGGGTTATAATCTACTCAGCTTCTAAACTGCATTTCCATAAAATCATTTATTATTACTTCTCGTCCAAAATATTCTAATGTAGTACACAGTTAACCAAGTATTTTCTACGTTTCCTTCGGACTCTTCGCAACATATCAACTTTCATGAATGATAATCCAATGTGGATGGGATCCCAAAGCAATTTTTATCTAAAACTTTTTTTACTTATTTTAAAAGCTTTTTTAAATTTTGAGTTTTATTTTTTTAAATAAAAAAATTTTTTCATTAAAAGGTTTTTCTTCTTTTTACCCAAATGGAAATTAAGCCTTTTAAAAATTTTGTATACCCTATAAAAATTTCTTTGTTAAAAAATTTTTGGGGTTTCTAAACCCAAATATTTTAAAAAAGGGTAAGGGGCCAAAAATGTAGTTTTTTCCTTTCTTTTAAAAAAAAATACAAATTTTAACCAAGGGGTTTAAGACTACGGGGGTTAACGTCCTAAAATACTTATTATTTATTTCTTTAAAAAATTTTAATGCTAGAACGTTATCCAATTTTTTTTAGTTTTTTTTTGGTCCCCTTTTTGGTTTAAATATACTTTTTGGGATCCTTTTTAAAGGGAAAAGCAATTGTACATTAACCTTTTGGCCCAATTTTTATTTTCATACCTGGTTCCCCCAAAGGCAGGTTTTTTCTTTAAACCAAAGGGCCTTAAAAAAAAATAAAAAATAAGGTAATCAGTGTCATATTTATTTTCCTTTTGGTTAAAAAATTTCGTTTGCTTTTAACCCCATTTTTAATTTTACCCCCCAAAAAAATTTTATTATCTTTTAAAGGGGGGGTAAAAAGGGGTAACCCTCCGAAATTTCCTGTTTAAAATATCATTATATAAGTATAATTTTATGGGCAAAAAAAAATTTTTCTTAACTTTTTCCCAAAAAAATTTTTAAGGGTTCTAGCTTTGGTTTTGGGGGGGATTTGGGAGGTTTTAAATGAAAATTTAGGGAGAGTAAATCTTTTTGTACTGTCATTATGGTTAAAAACAATTTGCATTTTTTCCCCATTTTAAAATTTTTTACCTAAAAAATTTTTTTAAAGTTTACTGGACAGTGGGGGGGCCCCCTTTTTTAAAAAATTTTTAATTTAAAACTATCACTTTTAAAAAAAAAACCTTTTTCCCTTTTTAAAAATTTTTGAAGGGAAACAAAAAACCCCCGGGAGGTTAGATTAATTTAATGGAAACTTTTTTATAAAATCCTGGGCACATATAAATTGGGGGAAAAAAATTAAAAAATTTTTCACGTTTCAAATTAAACCCTTTTGGGATTTACCAAAATTTAAAATTTTAAATTTGCTTTCATTTTCTTTGAGTTGGGGTAATTTATTTTTAAAGGGAAAAAAACCTTTTTAATTTTTTTAACGGCAAAATTCCCCCAAAATTTTGGGGGGTTTTTTTTTTTTTTTTTAAAGTTTTTGGGGGGAGGTTACAAATTTTTTTAAAAAGGATTCATTTCTAATCCCTTTTTGGACATGTATCCCCAATTTAAAAAATTTTTTAAATTTTTTTAGGGGGGCGGTAAAATTTTTGGAAATTTAAATTTTTTTAAAATCGGGATAAAACTTTTGGGGGGTTTACCAAAAATTTTTAAATTTTTTTAATTTTGGTAAAGGAAGAGGAATTATTTAAAGGTTTCCCCATTACCACGGAAAAAAAAATTCATTTCTAGCTGTGAAAAGGTTTCTTTTTCAATAAAAATGCGTTTTTTAGTAAAAAAAGTGAAAATAGAAAAATTTAAAAAATAAAAAGGGGGGAAAAATTCTCCCTTTTTTAACCTTTTTTTAACCCATGGGAGGGGGAAAAGGGATGATTTTTAAAATAAAGGCTTTTTTTAAAAGTTTTCAAAAAAACATTAAAAGGGGGGAAAGGGATAGGCTTTTGGGGTAAAAGGAAAAGGATTTGGAAAGTGGAAAACCCCCAAAAGTTGAGTTAAAGGGGGAAAAAGTTTTAAAATACTTTTAACCATTGGGGAAAAAGTTGATCACCTTTGTTAATCTTTAAAAAATCATTTAAAGGGGAAAACCCACAATATTTTGGCAAAAAAAAACCCCCCTTGGGAAGACTTCCAAAAATTTTTCAAAGGGAGAAAAAATTTCAGCCGGATTTTTGGCCATCTTTTATAGGCCCTTTGCTTTTTCAAGAAAAAAGGGTACACCTTGGGGGCTTTTTTCCGGGTTTAAATTTATTAAACTTTCCAACCAAAAAAAAACCTATTTAATCATAAAAACTTTTTCCCCCTTTCCAAAGTTCTTTTTTTTTCCTTGCATTTTTAAGTTGGAAGGTTTCTAAAGGGTTTGGGGTTTACATTTTTTATGCTTTCCAATTTAGCTGAAAGGTTTTTAAAAATTATTTTTTTAAAAAAAGGTTTTTATTTTTTTTAAAAAAGGGGGGGCCCTTTTTCCTTTTCCCTTTTCCCCCTTTCTTTGGCATTTAGTGAATTAAAACTCTTAAATTTTGGGGCCTTCCGAATTTTTACCATTTCCAAGTGTTAAAAAATTGCCGGTTTTTTTTAAAAAAGTTTTCCCTTTTTTTTGTTTATTGTGGGGGGTTTTTCAAATTCATTGGGTTTTTTGGGAATTCAAGGGGTAATAAATAAAAATTGATTTTAAAATTTTTTTAAATAAAAATTTTCCCCCCCTTATTAGTCCCTCGTACCCCCCATTAAATTACAGTCTTTTTAGTCTAGGTTTTTTTAGGTTTTTAAAGCCCCAAAATTTTCTTATTGGTTTAAAATTTTCCCAAAGAATGATTGGGTTCACTTTTGGTTGGTAAAGCCATCAATTTTGGGGGCAAAAATTTTAAAATGTTTTAGAAAATGGGGTTTTTTTGACACCATTTCTATGTTTTTAAAACCTAAAAAAGGATGAATTCAATTTTTTCTGAATCATCCCAAAGGGGTTTTGCCTATTTAAAAAGGTATGGGAATTTTGGGGGTGCCCATTTTAAATTAACCCCAAAACCCCACAAATTTTGTTGCCCAATTTTTTAATTAAACAAAAAAGGGTAACCCGGAAATAAGGGGGTCAAAAATTTGGGGGTGCCCACAAAACCCTTCCGGGGAAAAAAAAAAATTTTTCCGAAAATTTTAATTTCCCATTTATATAAAATCCTTGTTTTTGGTAAAACAAAATCTTGTGTGGAATATTAAAAAAACTATTTTTTCTTTATTTTCAGCCTTTATTTTTAAGCATTTTGGCATTTTGAGCCATTAAAACTTTTTTTTAAAATAAGATTTGGGGGTTTTTTTTCCCCCAAATTTAAAGGGGAAGGAGATTTGTTTTTTCACAAAAAAAATTTTCCTGAAAAATTTTTAAATTTTGGTCTGTTAAAATTTTTAAATTTTTTCGGAAAATTTTTTTATTTTTTGAAAAATAAAATCCAAGTCCCCAAATGGCCTTCGGGTTTAGGGCCCTTTTATCCCTTCTACCATTAAAAATTTTTTTTTTTTTACCATTCTTTTGGGGTGGTCCTGTTTCTCATTAAAATTTCCAGGGGGGTTTCCTGTGTTGTCCCCCCATTTTAGTTTGTGTGGGGGGAAAAATAAAATTTTTTTGGGGAAATTTATCTTATGGAACCATTTTTTTATTGGGGGGGCACCCCTTCCAAGGGGTGGTTGTGGCCTTTCCCCAGTTTTTTGGTGAGGTGGGGTTCCAATTTCTGATTGTCTCAATTGGGTGGAGACTGGGGGGACCTTTTCCATCGTTTTTTAGGTTTATCAAGGTTTTTGGGGTTTGGGGCTGCGCCTTTTGGGGGGGAAAAAACCCCAACTTCTTTACTTAATACTTAAATTTTGGTGTCGGGCCCTCTGTGCTTTCTTTGGAATTTTCCCAGAAATTTTCCCACACCAAGAATGTGTATTCCACAGTCTACTGCAACATGGCCATAGTGTGGCTTTTGAAACCCCTCGTTTGGGGGGTTTGGTTTCGGTTTAGGAAACGAAACCGCACCCCCCCCCCAAAACTGGGGAATAATTTTTGGGATTTTCCTTTAAGTCTTTTTTGGGTTGAGTATGTCACTTAGAGTCAGATGGAGGGTCCCCTGCAGAGAGGGTATCCAAAGATTTTGATACTGCCCTTTTGTAAAATGGGGGTCTGTTTTTGGGGCGGGGCGCTTAATATCCCATAATGTTCTAAGTAGATCATTGATCCTCTTTATTCTGTTCCCCAAACACAAAGTTGTGTGGTTTTTTTTCCCAAATTGGATCCTTGAGTTAGGGTGTTGTTTACAGCTTCCATTTGCCCTGCACACTACAGGCACGGGGGTTGTCAGGGAAGTTAGCTTTAAACCTTCTTCCTTTGAAAAAGACTTCTTGCAGCCTCTGTGCACCAGGACTTTAGTATCACATTTTTCAGTAAGTGAGTTGGGGCTACGTCGACGCTCTAGCCCTTTCTCACTTTTTCTCTTTTTTTTACTTTTAAGGTCTGGGGAAACTATCAATTTCCATCCCTGCAGAAATAGGTTCCTCTATGGGCGTTCCATGTTTGCCAGTGATATATTGGGGGTAAACCACAACAAAGAATTTTTCCCCTTCTTTTCCCTTATGCTTTGCAGAGCAAATATTTTCTACAAAGTCAAAGTCCAAAATAGATCACAAACACAAAATGCCAATTCAATGAACACCTTCCAACCATACCAACCAGACCCCCACCACTCAAAGACCACAACCCCACCCAAAAAAACACTCAGAGCCCCTTGTATGTGTGTTAAAAAATGGGACATTAAAAAGATATATGGGTGGTACGGCGAGGTCTTACACCATTAAAAAAATTAAAAGATGAACAGAGAGAGAGGAAAGGGGAGAGGAGAGAGAAAAAAAGGGGGAGAGAGGAAAAAGGGGAAGGGAGAGAGAGAGAGGAGAGAGAGAGAAAATAGGTAATATTGAGCATAAAATTAGAATTTTGACTACATACATTAAAAAATGGGTTCAAATGATAACTTCCACTTGAATAGTTCGGCTACTGCCACCTAATTACCTCACGAAATAATAATATAGCAGACATCACAATGAACGCTGAAGACAACCCCTTTTCCCCAACCATAATTGTAAAAGAATTTCTAAAAAAAAAAAAAAAAAGGAAAAGTTACAATGACAATGAGATAAAACACTCTGGTTGACTTCCCCGGTCCCATCTGGGAAAATCACACATTTCTTTTTCATTTTGCAAACATAAGGTTTCAGCTGTAGAAAATTTAAACCCGACCCAAACAACCCCTTACACAAAGCGTTACAAATTAGACAAGTTTTACCAAGTACACCCCGTGTACACTTTATCACTTAGAAAAACTTTTTTTGATGAAATAAGGGGAAGTGGACACCCCTGGTCGTAAAAAACACCAATTTTCAAGGCACACCTAGGCCCGCTTTGGGGGTTACCACGTTTAAAAGGTTATTTTGTTCAAAGGGGGGTCGCAGTCATTAAAAAGGTGTATCAAAAGTTAAAATAAACCCCCTTGATCAAATAGTCTAAAAACAATTTAACAAATTTAACTAAATATAATGATTGCAAATTGTTACATTGCAATTTTACTAGGGGGTAGACCCATAAGGGATGGCAAGGAAAAAAGATTTAACAGGCTGACTCTTGCTTAACACAGTTAAAGGTCCCAATACTCAAATAAGAAAGTATTCATGAAACTGAACATTATGGGGGTAAGCTTTTCACGTAAAAAACAAAGCATAAATTACACACTCAACCAAGATAACACTGCAATTTAAATATTTCTGGGGAAATTTAGCAGTAAGTTTTAGTTGAAAAGAAAAAGTTTTGAAAAACACAAAAGACCTAGGACAACAATTAATTATGTAACCGTATTTTAAAGTTCAATTTCACGAGCAAGCATTTTACACTGATTTATCAAATGAAGGGTCACTACCTGAAGTACACCGAGCCTTTTAAAGTCTAAACAGGGTTACAAATGACAATTAAAAATGTTGGGGAAAGCAGCATTTAAAACTTTAAAACGTATGACAGATGAATGTTCAGTGGGGGCAAGCCAACCCCAAGCTTACTATGTTTTATAGTGAACCTCTGGCATGTCCCATTCAAAATGCGCACTGCAAAGCTCGCAAAAATTTTTTCTCAAGCCACTACAGGGAAACATGGTATGCCAGCACACTTTTCAGAACGTAACAGACATGCTGGGTCCTAGGACAGTATAACTGCGCGCCTTAGCTTTTTTTGGCAGCTTTTTAGTGCTGCCCTCAAGCTTGCTTTACTGGCTCGCCAAGCGCGCCAACCACCCGGACACCTCTTTCAGCAGGGAGGCAGGCACACAGGAGACACCGCAAAGAGGGGGCGGGGCCCGGGACAGGGGACTCAAGCACCCATGTGGTCTGGCGAAAAAAAAAAAAAAAAAAAAAAAAAAAAAAAAAAAAAAAAAAAAAAACCTCTAGGACCCAAGCAAATAGAGGCGAACGGTGAGTTCCAAATCGAGGGAAGGAGAAGGGACAAGAAAGGGATATTCACCCCCTAGACACGGCAATTGGGTGTAGTGGCCCGCAGGTCGAGTGCAAAATTTTAAGGGCTTCAGGGCCCCCAGTCGTCTCGAGAGTTACCAACCCCCGTACACTTGTTAAATCCAACCGCGCATTACACATCTAGCAACGTGTCTTGTAAAGACACAATTTTCACTACATAAGAACTAGTTCTCACAACACCGAAGGTGGCCGGAACACTGTAGAACGTTCACAAAGGGATCTGGGGCGAACAGTGTAGCCTTTGGGCCCTTTACTGGGTGGCTTGGAGCCTGTTTTTGGGTGGGGTCAGTAAACCGCCCTTATTCCTATGTAATAAGGCGAAAGTTTTAAAGGGGGGGACCGGGGAATAGGAAAGGAGGAAGGGAATTTCCCCACTAGACACACGCGTATGGGTTAAATGGCATGCGGGTCTTAGAGTGCCATTTCAAGGTCCCCCCCCACGGCCAGACATTTCACATTTTTAAACCTCGTAGGTATGAGGTGCACAATGTCCTAAATCGCGTAATCCACTCATGCAAATAGTTACAACAAAACTGCACACTTTCGGAACTCCATATTCGAGTACCAGCGGGCGCAAAATACCCTCTACACTGCACGCGTTTTATAGAGGCGAACGGCTGAGTTTTAAAAAGGGGGACGTTTTTAGAACAGGAGAACGCAGGGGTAAAAGAGCACGCAATTAGCCTTTTTTTCACATGTCAATAGGGGGAAAGTCTCAGGGAGATGATGCAGTGCCTCGCTCAAGGTCACAGGCGAGGCAGACTTCTCAAGAGTTACCAAACCTGCAAAAATTGTCATGATTGTTATCACTCCAACTTCAAAAAATTCTAGCACACCGTACAGCTTGGAGTGAAAGACGAATTTTTCATGTGTGGCACCTGGTTACCAACCACGTAGGACTGCACACTTCGTTATTTTTCAGGTTGGTAAAGCGATGAGTTGTGAGCATTTCGAGGGGAGAGTAGCAGTGCTAGCAAAATTCGCCTCTACACGTATGTTGAAGAGGCAAAGGGTAGGTCAAAGAAAGGCAGAGGGGAAGCAAGGGGCCTGTGAGGGGCCCTTTGCAAAAAAAGGGAAAACTATTTCCAGTGTTTCATGGGGAATCCTTATCACAGCTCGCACATAAAGTTCTCACAACACTGAACGTCTTTCCAACAGTAGGAGTTTTTTAAAGATGATTATCAGTCGGGGAAAAGGGTAGGCCTGCGAATTAGTAGGTCCCAACCCCACAACTCTACTCCCCCCAAACCCCTCAGCCGAACTGCTTACTTTTAGATGAAAAATTTCTAAATACCTTAGTCCATCCTCAAAATTAAAATTTTTATTTTCTTTTGTCAGAAAAAACGTATAGTTTTAAAGGGTAACTCAAACGATTTTGGCAAAGTTGATTGCCCAAAAACCTTACGTAACAGAAAACTTAAAATGTACCCAGATTTTGAAACATCTCAGAATTTTGATTGACATTGGGCCCTTAGAACAGTTCCTTCCTGCACACCACTCAGTTTTTATAAAATTTTTCCAAATTTTGGAATTTAACAAAAAAACAAATTCTTTTTGACCCTCCTTCTTAATAAAGGGGAATTTTCAATGTATATAATTATAATATCTGTAAGGTGAAGGTCCCCTCAAAACTCACACAGAAATCACCCCCAGAAAGGAAAAAAAACAGCAGGCGTTTCAACATCCCCCATAGGGGCAAGAACTCCCCCTGACACAGATCATTGGGCCCCCCGACCTTTCTGTGCGGGGCCCAAGATGTTAATTGATCCCAGCTTATAAGGGGGGTTCCCCTAAACCCCCCGGCGTCTTCAAAAGGGATCGGACAGGCACCTAAAATCATTTTCCCGACCAACCGGGTTGTGGTTCAACGTCGGCCCGGTGGTCCAACGTAACACCTGGTTGATAGCTCGTCCAATGCGAGGGGCCCGGTCATGGGCTGGGGCCCGGGTTGGCGTTGACTTCCAAAAAATTTCGGTAAAACTCTCCCCCCGGAGCTACCCCCACCAGGGACCTACTTAAGTTAGGTGAACAAGGGGAGAAGTGTACGGAAAAACCCTGGTCCATCATTGGTACTGGGGGCCTCCTGAGCGGCGAGTAAACCCCAACACCAAAAAAACGTCTTTTAATCAAGAACCTATTTTTAAAGGGATCGAAACCAAGATCTTTCCAGAGAAGAAAATATACTTATTAGCTATAAACCCTTATCCACTTAAAGGCGGTACCCCTTTACCAATGAAAGTTTATCCAAAAATTTTTTTATTTTTTAAAACACAATTCATAGCTTTAAAATAAAAACCCCTTAAAAAAGGGGTTGATATAATTTTGTATTAATGCATTGGAATCTAAATCCCTCAGGACGTACAATAGCAAAAACAAAAAACAATATTAAACAGCACAAAGAGGTTCACAATTTCACTGAAAAAAACGCTTATGACAGAAATAACATTTTTTTTTTACTTTTAGTTACTATATTTGTCACTTTTAATTTTTAAAAAATCAGATCTTACTCCCAATCAATTTATACGTGATTATCTGTCATTTTTTCTTTGTTTCCATTACTTTAATTTGTCCCTTATATTTTTTTCCTTTATTTAGCTTTAATAACAACCCTTTGTTATTTTCACAAGTTAAATAATCAAAGGGGCTATTCTCAGGTGCTAAAGTGTAAAAAGTTCACTATTTTGCCCTTTATTCATTTATTTGATTACACTTTTTTTTTTCACACAAATTTTTTTAGTCCCTTTTATATTGTCTCCCTTTTTTTAGCTTTAAAAAATTTCCTTTGTTCTATTTTTAAATTTGTTAAAAAAATCAGGTGCTATTTTATAAAAATTTAGAAAATTTACTTTGTCTTATACTTAAACTAACTATAGATTCATATAAAACTTTGATCAAGCATTGATCCCGATACCAAACCCCTTATTTAATGACTTAATGAAACAAAAAATAAAAGTAATTACTCACAGCAGAACAATCAAATCACTTCTCGGAGCCCAAAAACAAATAATATCTTTAAAACAATATCAGTCTTTAAGCAAGATTACGATTTACTCATAGCATTTTAAAATTCCCCGCATGCCAGTATGTCCATCATTACATAACTGAAACCTGGCTAAAAACCCTTTCTACAGATGTCTATGCCCCTTTGGTTACACAGCCATACAC
>NW_026508832.1:0-41971 GCF_026875155.1 Cherax quadricarinatus
CAACACTGGGGAAACTTTATTCCCGAAATGTTCGGTATTATTTGACATTTTATATTCCCCAGGTATCATGGTACGGGGAATTTTGCAATTATTTTGCTAAAGACTGGTATAACCTATTTCCCACTGGGGGGTTTCCTGCTCATCTAAATCCATCTACAACTGCTGCACATCACTTTTGGCATATTAGTCTTTGTCCTCATAAAGTTGAAGATGCTTTATTTCACCATGATGCAATGTTTGTACAAAGGTGAATTACATTTAGGTATATATACCGAAAGCCCCTTAATATGGAGAGCATTTCGGGCAAACTTAAGACTAACTTAATTTAGGCTAAGGAACTGGCCACCATCAATCAAGATTAAAGGAGTGGACACCTATCAATGCTGAGGGAGTGAACATCTTAAAATTCTCTCTGTTACTTCCACCATATCCAGTACATATTAAAATCACCTCTATATTTGACTGAAGAAGCCAGTTGTGCAGGCCAAAAATTTCAGCAATGAAGATAAGATTTTGCTGGGATTTTTAACCCAGGTATCGGAGGGCTAACAGTAACAGCCTGGTTGATCAGGCTCTGATCCACCAGGAGGTCTGGTCACAGACCGGGCTGCGGGGGCGTTGACCCCCGGAACTCTCCCAGGTAAACTCCAGGTAAGGAAGTCAGGAAGTCATCAAGGACTGTCTTGTCTTATTTCCACTGTGGTCCTCAAATCTTGTCCCCACAGGATGCGACCCACACCAGTCGACTAACACCCAGATGCTACTTGCTAGGTGAACGGGGACAACAGGTGTAAGGAAACGCCCAACGTTTCCACCCTTGCCGGGGATCGAACCAAGGACACACAGCATGTGAAGTGAAGGCGTTGCCTACCAGCAGGTATCTTATTTCTCAAATTACCATTACAACATGGTAAAGACCCATAAGCTTCCTTATATGAAACCAGTGAAAGTCTCTTCCACTCAATTTCTAAATCTCTTGCCCACCCAATGTGCCTGACCCCTCTCTTCCACTAGTGGACCCCGTCCACATGTGACCGCATCTAGTACTACTGCATAAATGCATCACATGTGACCGCATCCAGTATTGCTTCATGAATCACTCCTTTCCCTGGCTCTACTTTAAAAAAAAAATTCTGTTTTTACATCGGTGTTATTAGGTTGATAAAACCCCCCCTGGTGACTGGTCAAGGTCCAAGTCGGAATGAAGCGTCATACGTTTGTGTCCTACATGCGGGTTATTTATGGTTTATTCCAGTCACGGCATTGTGTCTTTTTCATTCTTTCTTGAGTTTCGGTACAGGTAGAGAGTCAGGTGTTGCACATGTGTCTTAATGAGGATGATGGAGAGGAATGATTTTTTATTTTTTAGCTAACATACGTGTAAATTTTACCTTATTCCTAGTAATGACCCTCGTATTGTAGATAGTCTTAATGACCCTCGTGTAGTAGACAGTCTTTTTAGTATGATAATAAGATGTTATCTTCATTATAGAATAATAAGAAAATATTATAACCTTTATATTATAATAAGGTAAAAGGACCCCAATGGAAATAAGTCACTCTGTCTGACTTTTTTGTGTTATCCCAGGTTCTCTAACATATCGCTATGTATAATAATTCTATGTAATTGTATTTGTGTATACCTGAATAAACTTACTTACTTACTTCTTATATTATAATAATAAGGTATAAAAGGACCCCAATGGAAATAAGTCTCTGACTTTTTTGGGTTATCCCAGGTTCTCTACACATATGCTTCTATGTATGATAATTCTATGTAACCGTATTTGTGTATACACGAATAAACTTACTTACTTACTTACTTACTTACTTACTTACTATGAAGTTATAATGGTGTTTGCGCTTGTGGCGCCTCACTTGAGCAACACTGTAAACACACTCACCCAGACCACACAGCTTTTATACAGGCAAGTGCACATTTAATACAAGATAATAGACATGTGTGGATGTTTCCACATGCCTGGAAGGTCACCTGACTGTGCTTTATGCACTTGCCTCTCTCTCTGACCCTAATATATAGCTTTATGTGATGTATTTATAGTGTAATGGTGGCAGGAAGCTGTGGCGGCCGTCTGGAGGTGAACTCTACCACAAAATATTAATGGTGATCACCCCCTTTATTTTTATCTTTTTTTTTGTATTTTTGCGACTCAGGCTTAATAATTATGTGCACACTGCTCTTTAAAATGCATTTTCTTCTACTCGTTCATCAGAAAGCTGGGTTAGTCAGGCACCGTCCCACATGTCCTTGCCATCATGAGAACATAAGAAGGAGCAGTGCATCTGACCACTGGGCCATGCCAGTCAGGTTCAACTCACACCCACTAGTATATTTGTCTGACTTATTTTTAAAACTTTATTAACGTTTTATCTTCAGTGAAGGTACTCGAGAGTTTGTCCCATCACCCACAATAGAGTTGTGGATGAGTGGAACAAACTCCCAAGTACAGTTGTGTAGCTTTAAAAATAGGTTAGATAAATACATGAGTGGGTGTGAGTTGGACCTAACTAGCTTGTGCTACTAGGTCAGTTGCCGTGTTCCTTCCTTAAGTGAATGTGACCTGACCTGACTAGGGTGGGCAGGAGACTTGGACCTGCCTCGTATGGGCAGTAGGCCTGCTGCAGTGTTCATTCCTTCTTATGTTCTTATGTTCTTACTTAGTCTAAATTTTTCCAGCTTGAAGCCATTGCTTTGAGTCCTGTCTTGGTTAGATACTTGTAGCACGTTATTTACATCCCCTTGTTTATTCCTGTTTTCCATTTACACTCCTCAGTCATATCCCCCCCCCCCTAATTTTTATGGCTTTCTAGAGAATGCAGATTCAGGGCCCCTCAGTCATGGGATCAACTTTGTCATCCTTCTTTGTATGTTTTCCAGTGCATTTATACCCATTCTGTAATATGGTATCTAGAATTGTGCAGCGTAATCTAAATTAGGCCTAACCAGTGATAGGTGGAGTTGAAGAACAACCTGAGAACTCCTGTTATTTATGATAAATTAGACACATGTGCAACTCTTGGGTATCTTTATTGAGGAAACGTTTCGCCACACAGTGGCTTCATCAGTCCATACATAGGAGAAACTTGAAGAACAGGAGGAGAATGAGGTAATCAGTCCCTCAACCTTGAGTCGATGTGTTCAGTCCATCAATCTCCTATGTATGGACTGATGAAGCCACTGTGTGGCAAAACGTTTCCTCAATAAAGATACCCAAGAGTTGCACATGTGTCTAATTTATCAACAAGTCGGTTCTCTGAACCATTCATCTACAAATCCTGTTATTTATACTTTTTGATATAAAAGCCAAGAATTCTATTCGCTTTATTGCGAACACTTATGCACTGTTGTCTTGGTTTTAGATTACTTCTAACTAGAACTCCTAAATCTCTTTTGCAACCATAGATCTAAATTTAGTTATAAGTGTTATGGTTATTTTCTTACCATTGCAAAGAACTTTGCCTCATGTGTACTCTATGATGATTATTGATAAATGACACACTTGTGTGTCATACAGATGACAGAAACACGTCAACTCCCGGCTAGGGACTGATTACCTCAAACTCCTCATCTTCCACCTTTCCTGCATTGGACTGAAGAAGCCCACTGGCTGGAGAAACATTTCCAGAATAAAGATAGCCAAATGATGCAACAGTGTCTCATTTAAAAACAACTTTCAGTTTCTAAACTATTTATTCACATTAATGAATGTTTAATCAGTTGGATATCATTTTGGTTGTTATAACAAACTCCACCATTAACTGGTTGATGCCAAACTCAAGAGTTCCTAACATTATTTTTTGTATGGAGATTTGTGACAAAGTCTGGTTGAGGGAGACAATCGATGACAACGACCATTATTCTAAAATCAGTTTTTTTGTATATATTAGTAATACAGTTGTGCAAAATATTGGTAGCTATAGTCCATCAAAATCTGTTAGGCAAGTGTAACTAACAGAACACTGCCATAACAATCATAGTACATCTGACCTACCACATATAATCCTCCTTTGACGATTCTTTGATTGTATTTATTCGTTGATTAACGGAAGCTTGTGAGTGAAATTTTACCAATAAAAGCTCTCTGTATGTTGCACTTGTCTTTTATACCGGTTTAAAGATGTGCTCTTAGTGTTGACAGGTATAGGGTCTTCATCCTGAAAAAAAATTGCCGCAGTTATAAACTAAGTCATCACTGTGGAAAAGGAATGTGAAAAAGACTTAGCAATAAAGGAAGCTATATAGCCCCTTGTGGGTTTAGTTCTAGTTTTGATTGTAATAATAGAATAATTAGCATAAGGGATCTGGTTGGAAATCTACAGTGAAACTCAATCATCATAAGGATTAAAACAGTAATTTGTACACTTTAGTTTCTTAGTATAAAAGAAGTCCAGGTTATAATCAACAATTACATACCCTATTATTGGTAAGGCTTTATTGAAATTTAGAGAGCATTTATGGTCTCCATGTTACAGAATGGAAAAATGTGCAAGAAATTTACAGGAGAAGGATAATAAAGTTTATCCATACAAATGTTAGAATCTGTTTCCTGTGAGGATAAGTTAAAGACCATTGAAATTTATAACCAGAAAATTTAATAGAATTTGGAGGGAGGATATGGATGAAGGTGTTCAATGGAAAAACATGAATAAATATGAATGAAGAGTAAGTAATGTGATGGAAATGGGTATGCCATTTATTCAAATTGTCATTCCTTTAGTGATTGATAGTTTCTACCTGGTAAGTAAGGAGTTCATGGTGTGATTGTGTGTCTTTTTCTCATTGTGGTACCATCTAGGCTGGAATTTGCTGCACTCTAACAGCACCTTTCAAGCAGTGAAATTGCCGACCTAGAAATGTACCAGAGAACATTCACGGCCCATAACGAGATAAAACAACCTCATTACTGGGAGCGCTTGAGTTTCTAAACCTGTATTCCCCTGGAACGCAGGAGGAAGAGATAACATGATTATATACACCTGGAAAAATCCTAGAGGACTAGTACCAACATGCACACCTCACGAAAAATCAACTCACTAGGGGGTTACTACGAAAGCAAAAGACTGGCAGACCGATGCACCATCCCCCAATGACAAGCAGGGTGTCCACTTAGCACGTTAGAGACCATACAATAAGTGTCAGGAGGGCCCGAGACTGTTCAACTGCCTCCCCACACACATAATGGGGGATACCAACAGACTCCTGTGCCGTCTCAAGCTGGCACTGGACAAGCAACTAAAGTCAGTTCCTGATCAGCCGGGCTGTGCTCGTACGTTGTTTGCGTGCAGTCAGCAGCAACAGCCTGATGATCAGGCGCTGATTCCACCAGGAGGCGCCTGGTCACAGACCGGGCCCGGGGGCGTTGACTCCCCGAAAACCTCTCCAGGTAAACTCCAGGTATTTGTCTTGTTTTCAACGTCTGGTACAGCATGTTACTTGTTTTAATGCTTACAGTATAAAAAATTAATTTTTTTTTTGTGTTGCATTTTATATTTTCATAAATCTATAACTTTAACTTGGAGTACCGTATAAGGACTGGTATTCTGCGTGTCTTTTGTTCTATCAAATTTTGTGTACCTTTTATTTTATTCACATAGTAGTTTGGTGGAACAACATTTTAATGTAGACTAGTTTTGTGAGTTTTAAAATGTTAGCACATCAGAGTTTTTGTATTTTGTTGTAAAATTAAAACTTGTCACAATTATTGGATGGGTTTGGAAAAGCTGGAATTTTCCAAGGGTTACCTAGTTGATATTCTGTTTGTAAATTTTCTTATGTGAACAGTGTTACAGATAAACCAAACATTTTTTTGGGGTATTTTATTACATCTTTTTTGTCTTTCTGTTGCACCTCTTCACTTCATGCACCTTGTCCAAAAGTTGTTTTAATGATCTATCTACATAATTAAGGTTTAAAACCAAAATACTATACGTATTTTAAATTCAAACATTTAAGAATACTGTATGTTTTTTAAAATAATTACTGTTTTTACTTTTCAGTAAGTAAGGATTGAAGATACTTAAACTACAGACATGGCAGATGAGAGGTTACGAGTGTTGTATCAGACGCCAGGTGCATCTCCTAAAGAAGAAAAAAAGAGAAACGTACTGGTTCTCGAGGTGGAAGAGTGGGGCTAGAGGGAAGAGAACCTTCAAAGAAGATCTGATTCCAGATACCTGGTGTGTAATCGATGATAAACCTTAAATGATTCATTTCATTTTCTATATGGTTTAGTCACACTACAGTAAAACACTCACATGGCCAACAAGCTATAGGAAGTGCAGCATTATCAATCCAATTCAGACTATGCTACTTGGTGGTTATCATGATGAAGGCAGTCAACATAAAATGTTTAGGTTTGCTGAGATTTAATTTTACAACAATCCTCAGTATTCTCCTGGAGAGTTTATATTATTAATCTACTGTCTGTATGCATAAAATGATTAATTTACATATGGGTATGTTGATACATTTTGTATTGAGCACCTTTATGGTTGGAACCATACCATTGATGATGGGGTTTTTTTTTGCCACACTCACATTGAACCTTTGGTGTCTGACCATGTTTTTCCACTTCCATTTTGTCTTTCAATAAAATTTTTTTTTTTTATGCTTGCTTACCTTTTCCCTGTAACTTTCGACTTGTGAAGGATAATTACTATATTACAGTTTTTTAATGGCCAAACAAGTGGATGGAAATCTTTTAAATGGTGATTCTTCAAAGGAAAGTGTCTGATCCAAGGAATGAAAGCTACTACTCCTCCTCTTAGAATCACCACTGGAAGAGAGGTGGTGGCTGTATGAATTTGATAGGTATATTACTCCCCCATTATTTAATTAACTTAATAATTTGAACAGACTGAAGTATTTGGGTTTCCTTCTTTGCCCTGTGTAGTATATATTTGAATGTCTTGGGAAGACCAATGAGGAATGATCTAAAAACCAAAAAAGATTGAAGATTTAATTTAGGTACTCTTAGTGTATTGATAATTTTATGTTTTTTTATATTATATCATGAATTGTGCTCTTTATTACAGAGAGAAAAGGACCCCTGTGGTGTATTCCTCTCTTTCCTACGTCATGCTCGGGGGGGGGGGGGGGGGGGGGGCTGGACATAGCTTTCAGAATTATTGAGGGTGGAAAAATTGCTATGAAATAAGATTAGGAAAGTAAGTTTTATTATCCTGACCAGATACTGGTAAACTAATTATATTTTTAATGTTAAGGTATTATTCTTTACTCATGTATTTAATATTTTTAGAAAAGTTGCAATCTCCATGGGAATTCTCCAGACAGTACCATGGTATTTACTAAATATTTAAACAAGTTGATAATATCAGTTACTAATATTAGTAAAAATTTCTAAGTAAATAGGAGTACAGTATTTCCATTTTTACTTTATGAAATATAATTCACAAATCCTTGATTTGCTTCAGGTTTTTAACATGCATAGTGTAAATCAAGTTTCTTAAACCTCTTGTTTATTTGCTTCAATCCAAAAATGAAGATGGTGTAATTTGTTTGGGTGTTTATCATTTAAGTTCTGTGTTCCTTTATATTTTTGTCAGAAATCGTCTTGTTTCTTTTTAATTTCATTCTGAATATTGGATGGTCATAGATCTTTTTTTTTTTTTCTCTTTCTTTACCTTTCAGTTTCACTTCTATTAGATAATAGCAGTACACAGTAAATGCAAATCTCGTTGCTGTCTCTCTGGGAAACCTCATTGTATACCTTTATCCATTTAGATGGCAAAAATGGTCTTCACAATAAATATAACAATGTTGTACATGTGTATTTTTCATCTACAAGAGTAAGGCTGGAACTGATGGATCATGACAGAAATGTTAAAAGCAGGGGGGGATATATGTGTTGGAGTGGTTTGGTACTTTTGTTTAATAAATGGCTAAAGAGGGGAAGGTAACCTAGGGATGGAGAGAGCATGTAAGTCCCTTTATATAAAGGGAAAGGGGACAAAAGAACTAAAAATTATAGAGGAATAAGTTTACTGAGTATACAGGAAAAGTGTAACGGTATGGTATAATTGAAAGAATTAAGGTAAGACGAATGTAGGATTGCGGATGAGCGCAAGGAGGTTTCAGAGTGGGTAGGGGATGTGTATTTCAAGTGTTTACATTTGAAGCATATATGTGAAAAGTATTTAGATCAAGTAGGGAAGTTTTTATTGCATTTATGGATTTAAAAGGCATATGATAGAGATAGGCAGTTTTTATTAAAAATGGAGAGTTAGAGGATTGGGAAGATAGGGAAATATTTTAGAGGAATTGGTTAAATATGTTGATGAAGATAGGGAAGCTGTGAATTCCGTGGTATAGGGCAAGGAGGAACAACATCTGTTAGGAGTGATGAAGAGCCCCGTTGTGATGTGGGGAAGTTCGTGAGGCAGGTAGGTAAAATGAAAGGGGGTTAGGGCCCCGCCGGGATTGGATGGGAATAAAGATAGAATGGTTAAAAAGCAGGTGGGGAATAGTTTTGAGTGGTTTGGTGCAATTATTCAATAAATGTATGAAGAGGGTAAGGTACCTAGGGATTGCAGAGAGCATGTATAGTTCCTTTGTATAAAGGCAAAGGAGATAAAAGTAGAGTGCAAAAATTATAGGGGATAAGTCTTTTGAGTATACCTGGCAAAGTGATAGTCAGAGTTATTATTGAAAGAATTAAGAGGTAAGACGGAGCATAGGATAGCAGATGAACAAGGAGCTTAGGAGTAAACAGGTAGGGGGGTGTGTGGGACCAGGTTGGTTACAGTGAAACATATAAGTGAACATATTTAGATAAGGCTAAACAGGTCTTGTGGCATTTATGATTTGGAAAAGGCGTATGACAAGGTGGATAGGGGGGCAATGTGGCAGATGTTGCAGGTGTATGGGTGTGTTGGAGGTAGGTTACTGAAAGCAGTGAAGAGTTTTACGAGATAGTGAGCTCAAGTTAGAGTATGTTAGGAAAGAGGGAAATTATTTCCAGTAAAAGATAGCCTTAGACAAGGATGTGTGATGTCACCGTGGTTGTTTAATATAATTATAGATGGGTTGTAAGAGAAGTAAATGCGAGGGCTTGCAAAGCGTGGAGTTAAAAGATAAGAATCACACATAAAGTGGGATTGTCACAGTTGCTCTTTGCTGATGACACTGTGCTCTTGGGAAGATTCTGAAAGAATTGCAGAGATTTGGTGATGAATTTGGTAGGGTGTGCAAAAGAAGAAAATTGAAAGTGAATACAGGAAAAGTATAATGTTATGAGGATAACAAAAAGATTAGGTGATGAAAGATTGAATATCAATTGGAGGAGAGAGTATGGAGGAGAGTGAATGTATTCAAATTAAATTTTTGGGAGTGGCCGTGCAGCCGGAAATGGGTCTATGAAAGATGAGGTGAATCATAGAATTGATGAGGGAAAAGGGTGAGTGGTGCAACTTAGGAGTCTGTGGAGAACAAAGAACTTTGTCCTTGGAGGGCAAAGATGGGAATGTTATGAGAGTATAGATTTACCAACCTCTTATATGGGTGTGAAGCATGGTGATGAATGTTGCAGCGAGGAGTCAGGCTGGAGCAGTGAGATTCATGTCTGAAGCAATGTGTGTGTGAATATAAATGCAGAGAATTCTAGTTTGAAGTTAGGAGGAGGTGCGGGATTACCAAAAACTGTTGTCCAGAGGCGAGAAGGGTCGTTGAGGTGGTTCAGACATTGTGGAGAAATGGAGCGAAACAGAAAACTTCAGAGTGGTATCAGTCTGTGTGGAGAGGAAGCGGGGTAGGGGTCGGCCTCGAAGGGTTGGAGGAGGGGGTAAAGAGGTTTTTGTGTGCGAGGGCTGGACTCCAGCAGGCATGCGTGAGCGTGGTTTGAATAGGTGAATGGGAGACAATGGTTTTTTAATACTTGACGTGCTGTTTGGAGTGTGAGCAAAGTAACATTATAAGGGTTCAGGGGAAACAGCAGGTCCGGAACTTGGAGTCTTGGAGATGGGAAGTACAGTGCCTGCAACTCTGAAGGAGGGGTGTTAATGTTGCTGTGGGTGATAACGGAGTTAAAGCACCCTTCTGGCAAGACAGTGGATGGAGTGAATGATGGTGAAAGTTTTTCACTTTTTCGGGCCACCCTGCCTTGTGGGAATCGGCCAGTGTGATAAAAAAAGAAAAAAAAAAAATAGAGTGGATAAGAGGAGAGCCATGTGGCAGATGTAGTCAAGTATATGGAATAGGTGGGTAAGTTATTAAATGCTGTAAAGAAGTTTTTTATAGGATAGTTGAGGCTTAGGTTAGGGTGTGTAGAAGAGAGGGAGACTACTTCCCGTAAAAGTAGGTCTTAGACAGGGATGTGTAATTTCACCATGGTTGTTTAATATATTTATAGATGGGGTTGTAAAAGGAAGTAAATGCTAGGTGTTCGAGAGAGAGTGGGATTAAATTTTGGGAATCAAATTCAAATGGGAATTGGACACAGTTAACTTTTTGCTGATGATACATGTGCTTATGGGAGATTCTAAAGAAAAATTGCAAAGGTTAGTGGAAGTTTGGGAATGTTTGTAAAGGATAGAAAGTTGACGTGAACATAGAAAAGAGTAAGTGATGAGGGTGTCAAATGATTTAGATAAAGAAAAATTTGATATCAAATTGGTGAGGAGGAGTAGGAAGAAGTGAATGTTTTCAGATACTGGGAGCTGACTGTCGGCGGATGGATTATGAAGGAATGAGGTAACAATAGAATTGATGAGGGAAAAAAGGTGAGTGGTGCATTGAGGTATATGTGGAGTCCATAAACGTTATCTAATGGAGGCAAAGAAGGGAATGTATGAAAGTATAGTAGTACCAACACTTTTATATGGTGTGAAGCTTGGTGTAAATGCAGCAGCGAGGCGAACGGTTTTTGAGGCAGTGGGCGATGTCCTGTTTAAGGCAATGTGTGGTGTAAATTTATGCAGAAAATCGGAGTGTGGAAATTTAGAAAGGTGTGGAGTTAATAAAAGTAATTAGCAGAGGGCATAAGAGGGGTTTTGAGGTGGTTTGGTCATTTAGAGAGAATGGGATCAAAGTAGAATGAAAACATGGAAAGCATATAAATCTATAGGGAAGGAAGGTGTGTAGGGTCGCCTCGAAAAGGGTTGGAGAAGAGGGGGTAAAGGAGGTTATGTGGGCAAGGGCTTGGACTTCCAGCAAGCGTGCGTGAGCGTTTAGATGAGTAATGGAGACGAATGGTACTTGGGACCTGACGATCTTTGGAGTGTGAGCCAGGGTAATATATTTAGTGAAGGGATTCAGGGTAAATTAAAATGGGGAGCCTTTAATTGAGCTATGTGTAGAAAGAAATTTGGTAATAAGTAATACATATTTTATGAAAAGAGATAAATAAATATACAAGGTATGATGTAGCACTAATGAAATTAGTTTGTTAAGATTATGTATTGTGGATAAAAGGTGATGGGTAGGCACAGGATTACATGTTTATAGAGGAGCAACTGATATATCCGGATCAATATTTAGTTTGTAGCTAACAGTTAGAGTAAGAGGTAGAGGGAAAAGAGGAAGGTGCAACAACAAGTAAGAGGAGGTGAAAGTGCATAAAACAAAGGGAGGAGGAAGTCGGGCGAATATAAGGCGACTATTGCAGAAAGGTGGGCTAGTGCAAAGATGAGTAGTGGGGGGGGGTTGAAGAGGGTTGGAATAGTTTTTTAAAAATAGCAGTATTAGAATGCTGGGCAAAGTTTGTGGTTAAGGAGGGTGGGGCAGGAGGGAAAGAGGAGTGGATGGGTGTGAAGATGAAGTAAGGGGTGTGATTAAAAGAGAAAAAGTTAGCTTATAGAGGTTTTTACAAAGCAGAAGTGCATAAAGAAGAGCAGAGGTTATATGGAGAGTAAAAGAAAGGTGAAGAGAGTGGTGAGAGAGTGCAAAAGGAGAGCAGATGAAAGAGTGGGAGAGGCCACTTTCAAGAAAATTTTAATGAAAATAAGAAAAAATTTTGAAGTGTGTTAAACCAAGTAAGAAAAAGCCTATGGAAAGTATGGATTTAGTCAGTTAAAAAACAGAGTAGGGGAGTTACTAGATGGGGAGAGGGAGGTATTAGGCAGATGACGAGAATATTTTGAGGAACTTTTAAATGTTGAGGAAGAAAGGAGGTCGGTAATTTTTCATGCACTGGCCAGGAGGTATACCATCTTTTAGGAGTGAAGAAGAGCAGAATGTAAGTGGGGTGGAGTACGTGAGGCATTACGTAGAATGAAAGGGGTTAATGCAGCTGGAGCTGATAGGGATCATGACAGAATGTAAAAGCAAGGGGGGATAATAGTGTTGAGTGGTTGGTACTACTGTTTAATAATGTACGAAAGAGGGGAAGGTACCTAGGGATTGGCGGAGAGCATGTATATTCCCCTTTATATAAAGGAAAGGGGACAAAAGAGATTGTAAAAATATAGAGGAATAAGTTTACCTAGTATACCAGGAAAAGTATACGGTAGGGTTATAATTGAAAGAATTAGAGGTAAGGAAAGAATGGTAGGATTTGGCGGATGAGCCGGGAGGCTTCAGAGTGGGTGGGATGTGTAGATCAGGTGTTTTACATTGAAGCATATAAGTGAACATAATTAGATAAAGGTAGGAAGTTTTATTGCATTTATGATTAGAAAAGGCATATGATTAGAAGTGGATAGAGGAGCATGTGGCAGATGATGCAAGTATATGGAATAAGGTGGTAAGTTACTAAATGCTGTAAAGAAGCTTTTATGAGAGATAGTGAGGCTTCAGGTTAGGGTAAAAGTAGGTCTTAGACGGATGTGTAATGTCACCATGGTTGTTTAATATATTATAGATGGGGTTGTAAAAGAATAAATGCTAGGGTGTTTCGGGAGAGGGGTTGGGATTAAATTATGGGAATCAAATTCGATGAAACTGACACAGTACTTTTTGCTGATGATACTGTGCTTATGGGAGAGTCAAAAAAAATTGCAAAGGTTAGTGGATTGAGATTAGAGATGTGTGTAAAGGTAGAAAGATGAAAGTGAACATAGAAAAGAGTAAGGTGATGAGGGTATCAAAATGATATAGATAAAGAAAAATGGATATCAAATGGGGAGGAGGAGTGTGGAAAAGTGAATGTTTTCAGATACTTGGGATTGATGTGTCGCGGATGGATTTGATGAAGGATGAGGTTCATCATAGAATTGATGAGGGAAAAAAGGTGAGTGGTGCGTTAGGTATATGTGAGATCAAAAAACGATTATCTATGAGGCAAAGAAGGGAATGTATGAAAGTATAGTAGTACCAACACTCTTAATGGATTGAAGCTTGGGTGGTAAATGCATCAGCGAGGAGACTGTTGGAGGCAGTGGAGATGTCCCTGTCTAAGGGCAATGTGTTGTAAATCTTATGCAGAAAATTCGGATGTGGAAATTTGAAAAGGTGTGAGTTAATAAAAGCATTAGTTAGAGGGCAGAAGAAGGGGTTTTTGAGGTGGTTTGGTTATTTAGAAGAAATGATCAAAGTAGAATGACATGGAAAGCATATAAATCTATAGGGGAAGGAAGGAGGGGTAGGGGTCTCCCGAAAGGGTTGGAAAGAGGGGTAAAGGAGGTTTTGTGGGCAAGGGGCTTGGACTTCCAGCAAGCGTGCCATGAGCGTGTTAGATATGAGTGAATGGAGACAAATGGTACTTGGAACCCGACGATCTGTGGAGTGTGAGCAGGGTAATATTTTAGTGAAGGGATTCAGGGAAACCGGTTATTTTTCATATAGTCGTACTGAGTCCAGGAAATGGGATAGTACAATGCCTGCACTTTAAAGGAGGGGTTTTGGGATATTGCAGTTTGGAGGGATATGTTTGTGTATCCTTTTTTATACGTATATGCTTCTAAACGTTGTATTCTGAGCACTCTGCAAAAGCAGTGATAATGTGTGAGTGTGGTGAAAGTGTTGAATGATGATAAAGTATTTTCCTTTTTGGATTCCTTTCTTTTTTGGGGTCATCCCTGCCTCGTTGGGAGACGGCCAACTTGTTGAAAAAAAAAAGAAAAAAAAAGAGTAAGGGCTCTAAGTGTCACTGGGCTGTTTTCCCATGACTTCATCATGGCTGGATTTTCCATCTTTTATGTGCTTAGTACTCTCTTCTTCCTCAACACAGTCTTTTTCAGTGTCTTTTGGGCTTCATTTTGCTAAGAACCTGATCCAATATGTAGCACATCTGAATGTTTTTTCATATATTGTTTTCTTGTTAAGGTTCTATTTTACCGCTTGTATATCTGATTATGTCTAATGTATATTGTAATTTTTATATATTGTAACACTCCTTATGCTGTTTCTGAAAGCTAGTTTAGAATTTGTCTGTCCCATATAGGCATTTGAGATTGTTATACTATATTATGTTGGTTGTTTGGTGATAAACTATTTTATAATCTATCCCAATCCTCGCACCACTTCATCAGATCAATCCACTTCCCGACCACCCTGAGGAAAAGGAATACTTCCTGACATGCCTGGGCCCCATCTATGTCTTTAAGTTCAGCGTGTAACCATTTCTCTCCTATAATTCCTCTTAGTATGTTTTATGTTTTTTCTACTTTTCGTTGGGTCTTCTGTTTTCAATGTCACTAGATTCAGTTTTGGTAGTTCTCCTCATTGGCTCATTTCTCTTAGCTTTTGAACAAGCCCTTTTGTATACTCTTGCAGTTTCTCTATGTTCTTAACATGCTTTTCAGGAAGGTTCCATACTGTGCAGCATACTCCAAGATGGGCCTTACAATGTTTATATAAAGGCCCAAATGTCTCATTGTTGAGATTTTTGATGTTACTGTAAATTTGCCAGACAGCATTGGCTGCTAGGTTATCAGCTATGCAAGCTTTGGTGACATACCAGGAAACTAGCCCATCCCTAGGCCTTTTTCTTTTGGTGGGGTCCTACAAGCCTCTATCCTGTCTTCTGGCCCCTTCCTCACATCTTCATAACCTGCAAGATTTGCTGGAGTTGATATCAACCAACCACTTACCTGACCAGTCTTGCAGTTTGGTCCAGAATTTTGGTTGTTTATTGTTGCTTTTGTACTGTATATGTACTGTTATTTATTTTTTTGCCTTCATATGTACAGTAACAAATATTACAATACTCATACTGCCTTACAGTATGTAAATTTTTTTTTTATGTAAATGGGAACTACCATGAATTAATTTAAAACATGATTGTATATAGCCCCACTTAAAATGAAATTTCAACTAAAATAATTTGCTGTAGGCATATAATACACAGTAACTGGTGTTTTTTTTAATTCCCAGATGAGCTACATGAATTTTGCGCAACTGAAGATGAAGCCACCAAAGAAGAAGAAAGAATTGGTCAGACATGACTTTGATGTGTGAAGCCACACATGATTCTGCTTCAAGCAGCGGTATGTTTAACAGATCCTTTACTAACATTTCTGTTATAACGGCCTGGAGTCCTGGAAGGAAGTTTTTGGTGCCTACACTCTGAAGAGAGGGTGGGGATGTTGTAGATCAGGAGGTTCATCGGAGCTGTCATGTCGGTATGCTTCTGGGAGATAGTGATTGAATCATGGTGAAAGTGATTCTTCTTTTGTAAGGAACGGTGGGGGTCATAATACTCAGTGGGAAATGAAATGATTATTTAAGCTGCATATTATCAAATTTCTGTTTGAAATGTTTCAGTATGGAGATTTTTGATCATTACTGAGGTTCTCAAGAGTGATAATGCTTTCAATGATTGATCTGGCCAAAATTAGGTACTGATTAAATATAGAGGCGATTAAAATCAGGAGCAAGGGGCTAGTACCCTTTCTCACTGTATACATTACTAAAGTTAAAAAGAGAAACTTTTGTTTTTCTTTTGGCCACCCTGCTTTTGGTGGGATATGGTCGATTTGTTGAAAGAAGAAAGATAAAGGAATGTGGAAAATGGATGTAGCTGAGTACTGTAAATGAATGAAAGAGTACCAGTTTGGGTTGAACCCCAAAATATTTTTTTTGTTCAGTAATACATGTTTTCCAAAATGTCCTCTGCTATATACATAATGATAAAATGTATATAGCTGTAGCTTATTATTTTCTTTACCAATTGTGGCAAATAATTTTTTTTAACTACTTATATTTTAGGGATTCTAACAAACAGAATTCCCAAATGAAGAGACAGAGGCAGCACCATCCAAGAATAAGGAGTAAGTCTTTATTATCGTGACACATAAATTAGACATGATATACATAATTACTCTTCTGAGATCTGTTTATTTGATAACCAGCTAGTATTATCATTGAAGTAAAAATGGAACAAAATACCTCGGCAATACCCTGAGCCCTAATGGATCATTCAGTTTTATTTTTCTTAATTTTAGTTGTGTTTTCCTCTGTTTCTTTTAGTGAAGATTGCAGAGCCACATCTTATCTTTATTCACCTATACTTGTAGATATTCCCAGAAATTTTAGAAATTAAAATGTTCAAATTAACCATTATAAAGACTCAACTGAAACAACAGTGACATAAATGATAGGATATTGTATTTGCACCTAGATTCACTGAGGACTAGGCTCATAATTTGTTGAATGCATTTGGTAGTCATTATTTAGAATGAGGAACATGATAAAGTCATTAATGACAGCATATTGGCATATTAATTTTATTTTAACCCCTTATAATAAATCGTAAATATTTTCCATCCTTTTAACGTGTTTTAAAATACACACAGAGGGAGAAAGATCCATGTGGGATTTTCATCTTCTTCAAAAATATATCACATCAAGCCCGGCTGCAAAGTTATTGGTAGTTGGTAAAAGTGTCAACTCAAATTTAATTTGGCAAGTGAGTAAATGGAACCTTTTTTTTTTTTGTTGTTTTTTTTTTTTGTCTTTACAGAAGATCAGTAATTCTATACATGACCAGTGGCAACCTTGACTTACGAGTGCCCCAATGTACAAGTTTTTTGAGATTACAACATCTCTGGTTCGATTTTTTGCTCTGAGTTACGAGCCAGCTCCTGCTTCTCCATCAACCACAAAAACTGGACCACCTCCTTTTTTATCTATGATTTCATGCTTTAATTTCCATGGAAACATCCTCTTTTTCTTCTCAGCATTGTCCTTTACACTTACACATCAAAGTAGAATGACTGAAAAGCATATAAATTCTATAGGGGAAGTAAGGCGGGTAGGAGTCCGTCCTCGAAAGGGTTGGAGAGAGGGGTAAAAAGAGGTTTTGTGGGCAGGCTTGACTTCCAGCAGCGTTGCATGAGCGTGTAGATAGGAGTGATGGAGACAAATGGTACTTGGACCTGACGATCTGTTGGAGTGTGAGCAGGTAATATTTAGTGAAGGGATTCAGGAAACCGGTTATTTTCGTGTAGTCGACTTGATCCCTGAAATGGGAAGTACAATGCCTGCACTTTAAAGGAGGGGTTTGGGATATTGGCAGTTTGGAGGGATATGTTGGTATCTCATATGTGTATGCCTCTAAACTGTTGTAATTCTGAGCACCTCTGCAAAAAACATGATAATGTGTGATTGTGGTGAAAGGTTTGAATGATGATGAAAGTATTTTCTTTTTGGGGATTTTCTTTCTTTTTTGGGTCCCCCTGCTCGGTGGAGACGGCCGACTTGTTGAAAAAACAAACAAATAATAATACATATTAGTACGAAGTAATAATTCAGAATGTTCGCTAGTGGGCCACACTGATGCCAAAATCATCCGGTAAGCATACAAAACTTTACCATCAAGGCTGTGGAGAGTAGTAACTCTCGTGCATTCCTTGCATTTTTTTTGACCCGTCATTTGGTTAAATTTCTTTTTTCTACGTGAAGAAAAAGATGATGATTTCCATGGACTTATCCAGGCAATACCAAGCTTAGTACATCTATGATATGTAATATCTAAAGCTATTGCAAATCAGTTATGTTCAGTGATTAAACTAAACAGTATTGTATTAATTAAGTTTCAGCATTAAAAAAACAAATGTAACAGTTTAAGTTCAGTGATTAAACAAAACAAATTGTATCAGCTAAGTCAGCGATCAAACAAAACAATGTTGTTGTTGAGTGTAAAGGGCCCACTGACATCATAGAACGCCACAGCTCAAACCTCCCCCACTCATCAACCTCGCCCCCCCTCAATCATCCCCCCACCCAAAACACTAACCTCCCCCCCTCTCTGCTCCAAGTGTGTAAGTACAGTACAGCTCTTATATAAACATTTAATATTTCTTACATTCTGTAGTGTATTATGATTTATATGTTTTTATATCGATATTTCTGCAGTTAGCCTCACAAGTACTCCTTTTCTCTTACAATACAGAGCATGGTATAAGATAATACATGTATAGTCAAAGTTAGACAGGATATGCGGACCGCTTCCGCCACTGCCTCTGCCACATATCATGGCCTATTATTATTAAATTCTCGGAGTATATATCATGTTTCTGTGTTAACTATATTGTTTTATTTGTCATATTAGGAGAAACTGTGATAGATAAATAAGCTGTACAGTTAGATTAGTGTCATATTCAAGTATTTTGTCTTGGTCTCCATAGTGCCGGAACGGATTAATGGCTTTTCAGTTAATTTAAATGAGGAAAATTGATATATGAGTAAATTAAGTACGAGCTAGGTCACAGAATGGATTAAACTCATAAGTCTGGGTTCCACTGTATATAGTTGAGCAACAGATAAACGCACTAATTTTGCCCTAGACTTAGCAGGTATGGTGAATCAACTAGATATGCCTGTGTTTTGGGCAGTCAGTTTTATGATCTTGACTCATACCTCATCAGTATCAAGATCTGCCTAGAGTAGACACATTAGCCTAAAAGGCACTGGAATGCAGTAATTGCAAGTGTGTTCATATTATGAGGATCAGCTAGCAACACTGCTGGCATCATACAGTCCCGAGGCCCACCTGACTCCCCCACCCCTCCTTGGAAGAGGCAGGAGTGGTTTTTCCCATCCCGGACTGATAGGGCTATGTAGGGAAATGTGAAGGAAAAATTTACAAGGACACTCCTTAAATTGTAAACATTTTAGCTTAAAAAGAACTTTCAGCAAGCCCCATGTGAAATAACCTTCCAATCAATAAAATTTTGTGTATTGTGTGTTCTCATATTTCGTTATCAGCAGCCATTGTACTTTATCTAAAGTAAATGGAAATGTATGCTTTAACTTATGAAGCCATTAAGTGTGTCCTCCACAAAACCATGAAGTGTCATTTTATGTAGAAATTGTGTATATTGATCTACTGATAATTAAAAAAGCATACTGAAGATGAGGACAATGACAGCAAGACATTGCACACTTTTAAATTTTGTATGAGAAATATAATCTAGCAAGATAGTACAAAATAAAGGGCTACAGATAGACAGCTTACTTTAACCTCCTTTTGACATTTAATGTTCACCTTCAAGTTTATACACTTTCATTGCATTGCTTAAAATGGGACAGTGAGTATTGTATTAACTACTCAGCACTAAAACTGCCTTAATTATTCAATAAAACATTTTTTTTGATGCAGTATTGTTACTAGTCGATGTGTTCATCCATCAATCACCTATGTATGGACTGATGAAGCCACTGTGTGGCAAAACGTTTTCCTCAATAAGATACCCCCAGAGTTGCACATGTGTCTAATTTAATCAACAAGTCGGTTCTCTGAACCATTCATCTACAAATCCTGTTATTCATTATACTTTTAGAATATAAAGCCCAAGATTCTATCGCTTTCATGCGCACGAGTCTTATGCACTGTTGTCTTGGTTTTAGATTACATCAAACTAGAACTCCTAAATCTCTTTTGCAACCATAGATCTAAATTTAGTTATAAGTGTTATGGTTATTTTCTTACCATTGCAAAGAACTTTGCCTCATGTGTACTCTATGATGATTATTGATAAATGACACACTTGTGTGTCATACAGATGACAGAAACACGTCAACTCCCGGCTAGGGACTGATTACCTCAAACTCCTCATCTTCCACCTTTCCTGCATTGGACTGAAGAAGCCCACTGGCTGGAGAAACATTTCCAGAATAAAGATAGCCAAATGATGCAACAGTGTCTCATTTAAAAACAACTTTCAGTTTCTAAACTATTTATTCACATTAATGAATGTTTAATCAGTTGGATATCATTTTGGTTGTTATAACAAACTCCACCATTAACTGGTTGATGCCAAACTCAAGAGTTCCTAACATTATTTTTTGTATGGAGATTTGTGACAAAGTCTGGTTGAGGGAGACAATCGATGACAACGACCATTATTCTAAAATCAGTTTTTTTGTATATATTAGTAATACAGTTGTGCAAAATATTGGTAGCTATAGTCCATCAAAATCTGTTAGGCAAGTGTAACTAACAGAACACTGCCATAACAATCATAGTACATCTGACCTACCACATATAATCCTCCTTTGACGATTCTTTGATTGTATTTATTCGTTGATTAACGGAAGCTTGTGAGTGAAATTTTACCAATAAAAGCTCTCTGTATGTTGCACTTGTCTTTTATACCGGTTTAAAGATGTGCTCTTAGTGTTGACAGGTATAGGGTCTTCATCCTGAAAAAAAATTGCCGCAGTTATAAACTAAGTCATCACTGTGGAAAAGGAATGTGAAAAAGACTTAGCAATAAAGGAAGCTATATAGCCCCTTGTGGGTTTAGTTCTAGTTTTGATTGTAATAATAGAATAATTAGCATAAGGGATCTGGTTGGAAATCTACAGTGAAACTCAATCATCATAAGGATTAAAACAGTAATTTGTACACTTTAGTTTCTTAGTATAAAAGAAGTCCAGGTTATAATCAACAATTACATACCCTATTATTGGTAAGGCTTTATTGAAATTTAGAGAGCATTTATGGTCTCCATGTTACAGAATGGAAAAATGTGCAAGAAATTTACAGGAGAAGGATAATAAAGTTTATCCATACAAATGTTAGAATCTGTTTCCTGTGAGGATAAGTTAAAGACCATTGAAATTTATAACCAGAAAATTTAATAGAATTTGGAGGGAGGATATGGATGAAGGTGTTCAATGGAAAAACATGAATAAATATGAATGAAGAGTAAGTAATGTGATGGAAATGGGTATGCCATTTATTCAAATTGTCATTCCTTTAGTGATTGATAGTTTCTACCTGGTAAGTAAGGAGTTCATGGTGTGATTGTGTGTCTTTTTCTCATTGTGGTACCATCTAGGCTGGAATTTGCTGCACTCTAACAGCACCTTTCAAGCAGTGAAATTGCCGACCTAGAAATGTACCAGAGAACATTCACGGCCCATAACGAGATAAAACAACCTCATTACTGGGAGCGCTTGAGTTTCTAAACCTGTATTCCCCTGGAACGCAGGAGGAAGAGATAACATGATTATATACACCTGGAAAAATCCTAGAGGACTAGTACCAACATGCACACCTCACGAAAAATCAACTCACTAGGGGGTTACTACGAAAGCAAAAGACTGGCAGACCGATGCACCATCCCCCAATGACAAGCAGGGTGTCCACTTAGCACGTTAGAGACCATACAATAAGTGTCAGGAGGGCCCGAGACTGTTCAACTGCCTCCCCACACACATAATGGGGGATACCAACAGACTCCTGTGCCGTCTCAAGCTGGCACTGGACAAGCAACTAAAGTCAGTTCCTGATCAGCCGGGCTGTGCTCGTACGTTGTTTGCGTGCAGTCAGCAGCAACAGCCTGATGATCAGGCGCTGATTCCACCAGGAGGCGCCTGGTCACAGACCGGGCCCGGGGGCGTTGACTCCCCGAAAACCTCTCCAGGTAAACTCCAGGTATTTGTCTTGTTTTCAACGTCTGGTACAGCATGTTACTTGTTTTAATGCTTACAGTATAAAAAATTAATTTTTTTTTTGTGTTGCATTTTATATTTTCATAAATCTATAACTTTAACTTGGAGTACCGTATAAGGACTGGTATTCTGCGTGTCTTTTGTTCTATCAAATTTTGTGTACCTTTTATTTTATTCACATAGTAGTTTGGTGGAACAACATTTTAATGTAGACTAGTTTTGTGAGTTTTAAAATGTTAGCACATCAGAGTTTTTGTATTTTGTTGTAAAATTAAAACTTGTCACAATTATTGGATGGGTTTGGAAAAGCTGGAATTTTCCAAGGGTTACCTAGTTGATATTCTGTTTGTAAATTTTCTTATGTGAACAGTGTTACAGATAAACCAAACATTTTTTTGGGGTATTTTATTACATCTTTTTTGTCTTTCTGTTGCACCTCTTCACTTCATGCACCTTGTCCAAAAGTTGTTTTAATGATCTATCTACATAATTAAGGTTTAAAACCAAAATACTATACGTATTTTAAATTCAAACATTTAAGAATACTGTATGTTTTTTAAAATAATTACTGTTTTTACTTTTCAGTAAGTAAGGATTGAAGATACTTAAACTACAGACATGGCAGATGAGAGGTTACGAGTGTTGTATCAGACGCCAGGTGCATCTCCTAAAGAAGAAAAAAAGAGAAACGTACTGGTTCTCGAGGTGGAAGAGTGGGGCTAGAGGGAAGAGAACCTTCAAAGAAGATCTGATTCCAGATACCTGGTGTGTAATCGATGATAAACCTTAAATGATTCATTTCATTTTCTATATGGTTTAGTCACACTACAGTAAAACACTCACATGGCCAACAAGCTATAGGAAGTGCAGCATTATCAATCCAATTCAGACTATGCTACTTGGTGGTTATCATGATGAAGGCAGTCAACATAAAATGTTTAGGTTTGCTGAGATTTAATTTTACAACAATCCTCAGTATTCTCCTGGAGAGTTTATATTATTAATCTACTGTCTGTATGCATAAAATGATTAATTTACATATGGGTATGTTGATACATTTTGTATTGAGCACCTTTATGGTTGGAACCATACCATTGATGATGGGGTTTTTTTTTGCCACACTCACATTGAACCTTTGGTGTCTGACCATGTTTTTCCACTTCCATTTTGTCTTTCAATAAAATTTTTTTTTTTTATGCTTGCTTACCTTTTCCCTGTAACTTTCGACTTGTGAAGGATAATTACTATATTACAGTTTTTTAATGGCCAAACAAGTGGATGGAAATCTTTTAAATGGTGATTCTTCAAAGGAAAGTGTCTGATCCAAGGAATGAAAGCTACTACTCCTCCTCTTAGAATCACCACTGGAAGAGAGGTGGTGGCTGTATGAATTTGATAGGTATATTACTCCCCCATTATTTAATTAACTTAATAATTTGAACAGACTGAAGTATTTGGGTTTCCTTCTTTGCCCTGTGTAGTATATATTTGAATGTCTTGGGAAGACCAATGAGGAATGATCTAAAAACCAAAAAAGATTGAAGATTTAATTTAGGTACTCTTAGTGTATTGATAATTTTATGTTTTTTTATATTATATCATGAATTGTGCTCTTTATTACAGAGAGAAAAGGACCCCTGTGGTGTATTCCTCTCTTTCCTACGTCATGCTCGGGGGGGGGGGGGGGGGGGGGGCTGGACATAGCTTTCAGAATTATTGAGGGTGGAAAAATTGCTATGAAATAAGATTAGGAAAGTAAGTTTTATTATCCTGACCAGATACTGGTAAACTAATTATATTTTTAATGTTAAGGTATTATTCTTTACTCATGTATTTAATATTTTTAGAAAAGTTGCAATCTCCATGGGAATTCTCCAGACAGTACCATGGTATTTACTAAATATTTAAACAAGTTGATAATATCAGTTACTAATATTAGTAAAAATTTCTAAGTAAATAGGAGTACAGTATTTCCATTTTTACTTTATGAAATATAATTCACAAATCCTTGATTTGCTTCAGGTTTTTAACATGCATAGTGTAAATCAAGTTTCTTAAACCTCTTGTTTATTTGCTTCAATCCAAAAATGAAGATGGTGTAATTTGTTTGGGTGTTTATCATTTAAGTTCTGTGTTCCTTTATATTTTTGTCAGAAATCGTCTTGTTTCTTTTTAATTTCATTCTGAATATTGGATGGTCATAGATCTTTTTTTTTTTTTCTCTTTCTTTACCTTTCAGTTTCACTTCTATTAGATAATAGCAGTACACAGTAAATGCAAATCTCGTTGCTGTCTCTCTGGGAAACCTCATTGTATACCTTTATCCATTTAGATGGCAAAAATGGTCTTCACAATAAATATAACAATGTTGTACATGTGTATTTTTCATCTACAAGAGTAAGGCTGGAACTGATGGATCATGACAGAAATGTTAAAAGCAGGGGGGGATATATGTGTTGGAGTGGTTTGGTACTTTTGTTTAATAAATGGCTAAAGAGGGGAAGGTAACCTAGGGATGGAGAGAGCATGTAAGTCCCTTTATATAAAGGGAAAGGGGACAAAAGAACTAAAAATTATAGAGGAATAAGTTTACTGAGTATACAGGAAAAGTGTAACGGTATGGTATAATTGAAAGAATTAAGGTAAGACGAATGTAGGATTGCGGATGAGCGCAAGGAGGTTTCAGAGTGGGTAGGGGATGTGTATTTCAAGTGTTTACATTTGAAGCATATATGTGAAAAGTATTTAGATCAAGTAGGGAAGTTTTTATTGCATTTATGGATTTAAAAGGCATATGATAGAGATAGGCAGTTTTTATTAAAAATGGAGAGTTAGAGGATTGGGAAGATAGGGAAATATTTTAGAGGAATTGGTTAAATATGTTGATGAAGATAGGGAAGCTGTGAATTCCGTGGTATAGGGCAAGGAGGAACAACATCTGTTAGGAGTGATGAAGAGCCCCGTTGTGATGTGGGGAAGTTCGTGAGGCAGGTAGGTAAAATGAAAGGGGGTTAGGGCCCCGCCGGGATTGGATGGGAATAAAGATAGAATGGTTAAAAAGCAGGTGGGGAATAGTTTTGAGTGGTTTGGTGCAATTATTCAATAAATGTATGAAGAGGGTAAGGTACCTAGGGATTGCAGAGAGCATGTATAGTTCCTTTGTATAAAGGCAAAGGAGATAAAAGTAGAGTGCAAAAATTATAGGGGATAAGTCTTTTGAGTATACCTGGCAAAGTGATAGTCAGAGTTATTATTGAAAGAATTAAGAGGTAAGACGGAGCATAGGATAGCAGATGAACAAGGAGCTTAGGAGTAAACAGGTAGGGGGGTGTGTGGGACCAGGTTGGTTACAGTGAAACATATAAGTGAACATATTTAGATAAGGCTAAACAGGTCTTGTGGCATTTATGATTTGGAAAAGGCGTATGACAAGGTGGATAGGGGGGCAATGTGGCAGATGTTGCAGGTGTATGGGTGTGTTGGAGGTAGGTTACTGAAAGCAGTGAAGAGTTTTACGAGATAGTGAGCTCAAGTTAGAGTATGTTAGGAAAGAGGGAAATTATTTCCAGTAAAAGATAGCCTTAGACAAGGATGTGTGATGTCACCGTGGTTGTTTAATATAATTATAGATGGGTTGTAAGAGAAGTAAATGCGAGGGCTTGCAAAGCGTGGAGTTAAAAGATAAGAATCACACATAAAGTGGGATTGTCACAGTTGCTCTTTGCTGATGACACTGTGCTCTTGGGAAGATTCTGAAAGAATTGCAGAGATTTGGTGATGAATTTGGTAGGGTGTGCAAAAGAAGAAAATTGAAAGTGAATACAGGAAAAGTATAATGTTATGAGGATAACAAAAAGATTAGGTGATGAAAGATTGAATATCAATTGGAGGAGAGAGTATGGAGGAGAGTGAATGTATTCAAATTAAATTTTTGGGAGTGGCCGTGCAGCCGGAAATGGGTCTATGAAAGATGAGGTGAATCATAGAATTGATGAGGGAAAAGGGTGAGTGGTGCAACTTAGGAGTCTGTGGAGAACAAAGAACTTTGTCCTTGGAGGGCAAAGATGGGAATGTTATGAGAGTATAGATTTACCAACCTCTTATATGGGTGTGAAGCATGGTGATGAATGTTGCAGCGAGGAGTCAGGCTGGAGCAGTGAGATTCATGTCTGAAGCAATGTGTGTGTGAATATAAATGCAGAGAATTCTAGTTTGAAGTTAGGAGGAGGTGCGGGATTACCAAAAACTGTTGTCCAGAGGCGAGAAGGGTCGTTGAGGTGGTTCAGACATTGTGGAGAAATGGAGCGAAACAGAAAACTTCAGAGTGGTATCAGTCTGTGTGGAGAGGAAGCGGGGTAGGGGTCGGCCTCGAAGGGTTGGAGGAGGGGGTAAAGAGGTTTTTGTGTGCGAGGGCTGGACTCCAGCAGGCATGCGTGAGCGTGGTTTGAATAGGTGAATGGGAGACAATGGTTTTTTAATACTTGACGTGCTGTTTGGAGTGTGAGCAAAGTAACATTATAAGGGTTCAGGGGAAACAGCAGGTCCGGAACTTGGAGTCTTGGAGATGGGAAGTACAGTGCCTGCAACTCTGAAGGAGGGGTGTTAATGTTGCTGTGGGTGATAACGGAGTTAAAGCACCCTTCTGGCAAGACAGTGGATGGAGTGAATGATGGTGAAAGTTTTTCACTTTTTCGGGCCACCCTGCCTTGTGGGAATCGGCCAGTGTGATAAAAAAAGAAAAAAAAAAAATAGAGTGGATAAGAGGAGAGCCATGTGGCAGATGTAGTCAAGTATATGGAATAGGTGGGTAAGTTATTAAATGCTGTAAAGAAGTTTTTTATAGGATAGTTGAGGCTTAGGTTAGGGTGTGTAGAAGAGAGGGAGACTACTTCCCGTAAAAGTAGGTCTTAGACAGGGATGTGTAATTTCACCATGGTTGTTTAATATATTTATAGATGGGGTTGTAAAAGGAAGTAAATGCTAGGTGTTCGAGAGAGAGTGGGATTAAATTTTGGGAATCAAATTCAAATGGGAATTGGACACAGTTAACTTTTTGCTGATGATACATGTGCTTATGGGAGATTCTAAAGAAAAATTGCAAAGGTTAGTGGAAGTTTGGGAATGTTTGTAAAGGATAGAAAGTTGACGTGAACATAGAAAAGAGTAAGTGATGAGGGTGTCAAATGATTTAGATAAAGAAAAATTTGATATCAAATTGGTGAGGAGGAGTAGGAAGAAGTGAATGTTTTCAGATACTGGGAGCTGACTGTCGGCGGATGGATTATGAAGGAATGAGGTAACAATAGAATTGATGAGGGAAAAAAGGTGAGTGGTGCATTGAGGTATATGTGGAGTCCATAAACGTTATCTAATGGAGGCAAAGAAGGGAATGTATGAAAGTATAGTAGTACCAACACTTTTATATGGTGTGAAGCTTGGTGTAAATGCAGCAGCGAGGCGAACGGTTTTTGAGGCAGTGGGCGATGTCCTGTTTAAGGCAATGTGTGGTGTAAATTTATGCAGAAAATCGGAGTGTGGAAATTTAGAAAGGTGTGGAGTTAATAAAAGTAATTAGCAGAGGGCATAAGAGGGGTTTTGAGGTGGTTTGGTCATTTAGAGAGAATGGGATCAAAGTAGAATGAAAACATGGAAAGCATATAAATCTATAGGGAAGGAAGGTGTGTAGGGTCGCCTCGAAAAGGGTTGGAGAAGAGGGGGTAAAGGAGGTTATGTGGGCAAGGGCTTGGACTTCCAGCAAGCGTGCGTGAGCGTTTAGATGAGTAATGGAGACGAATGGTACTTGGGACCTGACGATCTTTGGAGTGTGAGCCAGGGTAATATATTTAGTGAAGGGATTCAGGGTAAATTAAAATGGGGAGCCTTTAATTGAGCTATGTGTAGAAAGAAATTTGGTAATAAGTAATACATATTTTATGAAAAGAGATAAATAAATATACAAGGTATGATGTAGCACTAATGAAATTAGTTTGTTAAGATTATGTATTGTGGATAAAAGGTGATGGGTAGGCACAGGATTACATGTTTATAGAGGAGCAACTGATATATCCGGATCAATATTTAGTTTGTAGCTAACAGTTAGAGTAAGAGGTAGAGGGAAAAGAGGAAGGTGCAACAACAAGTAAGAGGAGGTGAAAGTGCATAAAACAAAGGGAGGAGGAAGTCGGGCGAATATAAGGCGACTATTGCAGAAAGGTGGGCTAGTGCAAAGATGAGTAGTGGGGGGGGGTTGAAGAGGGTTGGAATAGTTTTTTAAAAATAGCAGTATTAGAATGCTGGGCAAAGTTTGTGGTTAAGGAGGGTGGGGCAGGAGGGAAAGAGGAGTGGATGGGTGTGAAGATGAAGTAAGGGGTGTGATTAAAAGAGAAAAAGTTAGCTTATAGAGGTTTTTACAAAGCAGAAGTGCATAAAGAAGAGCAGAGGTTATATGGAGAGTAAAAGAAAGGTGAAGAGAGTGGTGAGAGAGTGCAAAAGGAGAGCAGATGAAAGAGTGGGAGAGGCCACTTTCAAGAAAATTTTAATGAAAATAAGAAAAAATTTTGAAGTGTGTTAAACCAAGTAAGAAAAAGCCTATGGAAAGTATGGATTTAGTCAGTTAAAAAACAGAGTAGGGGAGTTACTAGATGGGGAGAGGGAGGTATTAGGCAGATGACGAGAATATTTTGAGGAACTTTTAAATGTTGAGGAAGAAAGGAGGTCGGTAATTTTTCATGCACTGGCCAGGAGGTATACCATCTTTTAGGAGTGAAGAAGAGCAGAATGTAAGTGGGGTGGAGTACGTGAGGCATTACGTAGAATGAAAGGGGTTAATGCAGCTGGAGCTGATAGGGATCATGACAGAATGTAAAAGCAAGGGGGGATAATAGTGTTGAGTGGTTGGTACTACTGTTTAATAATGTACGAAAGAGGGGAAGGTACCTAGGGATTGGCGGAGAGCATGTATATTCCCCTTTATATAAAGGAAAGGGGACAAAAGAGATTGTAAAAATATAGAGGAATAAGTTTACCTAGTATACCAGGAAAAGTATACGGTAGGGTTATAATTGAAAGAATTAGAGGTAAGGAAAGAATGGTAGGATTTGGCGGATGAGCCGGGAGGCTTCAGAGTGGGTGGGATGTGTAGATCAGGTGTTTTACATTGAAGCATATAAGTGAACATAATTAGATAAAGGTAGGAAGTTTTATTGCATTTATGATTAGAAAAGGCATATGATTAGAAGTGGATAGAGGAGCATGTGGCAGATGATGCAAGTATATGGAATAAGGTGGTAAGTTACTAAATGCTGTAAAGAAGCTTTTATGAGAGATAGTGAGGCTTCAGGTTAGGGTAAAAGTAGGTCTTAGACGGATGTGTAATGTCACCATGGTTGTTTAATATATTATAGATGGGGTTGTAAAAGAATAAATGCTAGGGTGTTTCGGGAGAGGGGTTGGGATTAAATTATGGGAATCAAATTCGATGAAACTGACACAGTACTTTTTGCTGATGATACTGTGCTTATGGGAGAGTCAAAAAAAATTGCAAAGGTTAGTGGATTGAGATTAGAGATGTGTGTAAAGGTAGAAAGATGAAAGTGAACATAGAAAAGAGTAAGGTGATGAGGGTATCAAAATGATATAGATAAAGAAAAATGGATATCAAATGGGGAGGAGGAGTGTGGAAAAGTGAATGTTTTCAGATACTTGGGATTGATGTGTCGCGGATGGATTTGATGAAGGATGAGGTTCATCATAGAATTGATGAGGGAAAAAAGGTGAGTGGTGCGTTAGGTATATGTGAGATCAAAAAACGATTATCTATGAGGCAAAGAAGGGAATGTATGAAAGTATAGTAGTACCAACACTCTTAATGGATTGAAGCTTGGGTGGTAAATGCATCAGCGAGGAGACTGTTGGAGGCAGTGGAGATGTCCCTGTCTAAGGGCAATGTGTTGTAAATCTTATGCAGAAAATTCGGATGTGGAAATTTGAAAAGGTGTGAGTTAATAAAAGCATTAGTTAGAGGGCAGAAGAAGGGGTTTTTGAGGTGGTTTGGTTATTTAGAAGAAATGATCAAAGTAGAATGACATGGAAAGCATATAAATCTATAGGGGAAGGAAGGAGGGGTAGGGGTCTCCCGAAAGGGTTGGAAAGAGGGGTAAAGGAGGTTTTGTGGGCAAGGGGCTTGGACTTCCAGCAAGCGTGCCATGAGCGTGTTAGATATGAGTGAATGGAGACAAATGGTACTTGGAACCCGACGATCTGTGGAGTGTGAGCAGGGTAATATTTTAGTGAAGGGATTCAGGGAAACCGGTTATTTTTCATATAGTCGTACTGAGTCCAGGAAATGGGATAGTACAATGCCTGCACTTTAAAGGAGGGGTTTTGGGATATTGCAGTTTGGAGGGATATGTTTGTGTATCCTTTTTTATACGTATATGCTTCTAAACGTTGTATTCTGAGCACTCTGCAAAAGCAGTGATAATGTGTGAGTGTGGTGAAAGTGTTGAATGATGATAAAGTATTTTCCTTTTTGGATTCCTTTCTTTTTTGGGGTCATCCCTGCCTCGTTGGGAGACGGCCAACTTGTTGAAAAAAAAAAGAAAAAAAAAGAGTAAGGGCTCTAAGTGTCACTGGGCTGTTTTCCCATGACTTCATCATGGCTGGATTTTCCATCTTTTATGTGCTTAGTACTCTCTTCTTCCTCAACACAGTCTTTTTCAGTGTCTTTTGGGCTTCATTTTGCTAAGAACCTGATCCAATATGTAGCACATCTGAATGTTTTTTCATATATTGTTTTCTTGTTAAGGTTCTATTTTACCGCTTGTATATCTGATTATGTCTAATGTATATTGTAATTTTTATATATTGTAACACTCCTTATGCTGTTTCTGAAAGCTAGTTTAGAATTTGTCTGTCCCATATAGGCATTTGAGATTGTTATACTATATTATGTTGGTTGTTTGGTGATAAACTATTTTATAATCTATCCCAATCCTCGCACCACTTCATCAGATCAATCCACTTCCCGACCACCCTGAGGAAAAGGAATACTTCCTGACATGCCTGGGCCCCATCTATGTCTTTAAGTTCAGCGTGTAACCATTTCTCTCCTATAATTCCTCTTAGTATGTTTTATGTTTTTTCTACTTTTCGTTGGGTCTTCTGTTTTCAATGTCACTAGATTCAGTTTTGGTAGTTCTCCTCATTGGCTCATTTCTCTTAGCTTTTGAACAAGCCCTTTTGTATACTCTTGCAGTTTCTCTATGTTCTTAACATGCTTTTCAGGAAGGTTCCATACTGTGCAGCATACTCCAAGATGGGCCTTACAATGTTTATATAAAGGCCCAAATGTCTCATTGTTGAGATTTTTGATGTTACTGTAAATTTGCCAGACAGCATTGGCTGCTAGGTTATCAGCTATGCAAGCTTTGGTGACATACCAGGAAACTAGCCCATCCCTAGGCCTTTTTCTTTTGGTGGGGTCCTACAAGCCTCTATCCTGTCTTCTGGCCCCTTCCTCACATCTTCATAACCTGCAAGATTTGCTGGAGTTGATATCAACCAACCACTTACCTGACCAGTCTTGCAGTTTGGTCCAGAATTTTGGTTGTTTATTGTTGCTTTTGTACTGTATATGTACTGTTATTTATTTTTTTGCCTTCATATGTACAGTAACAAATATTACAATACTCATACTGCCTTACAGTATGTAAATTTTTTTTTTATGTAAATGGGAACTACCATGAATTAATTTAAAACATGATTGTATATAGCCCCACTTAAAATGAAATTTCAACTAAAATAATTTGCTGTAGGCATATAATACACAGTAACTGGTGTTTTTTTTAATTCCCAGATGAGCTACATGAATTTTGCGCAACTGAAGATGAAGCCACCAAAGAAGAAGAAAGAATTGGTCAGACATGACTTTGATGTGTGAAGCCACACATGATTCTGCTTCAAGCAGCGGTATGTTTAACAGATCCTTTACTAACATTTCTGTTATAACGGCCTGGAGTCCTGGAAGGAAGTTTTTGGTGCCTACACTCTGAAGAGAGGGTGGGGATGTTGTAGATCAGGAGGTTCATCGGAGCTGTCATGTCGGTATGCTTCTGGGAGATAGTGATTGAATCATGGTGAAAGTGATTCTTCTTTTGTAAGGAACGGTGGGGGTCATAATACTCAGTGGGAAATGAAATGATTATTTAAGCTGCATATTATCAAATTTCTGTTTGAAATGTTTCAGTATGGAGATTTTTGATCATTACTGAGGTTCTCAAGAGTGATAATGCTTTCAATGATTGATCTGGCCAAAATTAGGTACTGATTAAATATAGAGGCGATTAAAATCAGGAGCAAGGGGCTAGTACCCTTTCTCACTGTATACATTACTAAAGTTAAAAAGAGAAACTTTTGTTTTTCTTTTGGCCACCCTGCTTTTGGTGGGATATGGTCGATTTGTTGAAAGAAGAAAGATAAAGGAATGTGGAAAATGGATGTAGCTGAGTACTGTAAATGAATGAAAGAGTACCAGTTTGGGTTGAACCCCAAAATATTTTTTTTGTTCAGTAATACATGTTTTCCAAAATGTCCTCTGCTATATACATAATGATAAAATGTATATAGCTGTAGCTTATTATTTTCTTTACCAATTGTGGCAAATAATTTTTTTTAACTACTTATATTTTAGGGATTCTAACAAACAGAATTCCCAAATGAAGAGACAGAGGCAGCACCATCCAAGAATAAGGAGTAAGTCTTTATTATCGTGACACATAAATTAGACATGATATACATAATTACTCTTCTGAGATCTGTTTATTTGATAACCAGCTAGTATTATCATTGAAGTAAAAATGGAACAAAATACCTCGGCAATACCCTGAGCCCTAATGGATCATTCAGTTTTATTTTTCTTAATTTTAGTTGTGTTTTCCTCTGTTTCTTTTAGTGAAGATTGCAGAGCCACATCTTATCTTTATTCACCTATACTTGTAGATATTCCCAGAAATTTTAGAAATTAAAATGTTCAAATTAACCATTATAAAGACTCAACTGAAACAACAGTGACATAAATGATAGGATATTGTATTTGCACCTAGATTCACTGAGGACTAGGCTCATAATTTGTTGAATGCATTTGGTAGTCATTATTTAGAATGAGGAACATGATAAAGTCATTAATGACAGCATATTGGCATATTAATTTTATTTTAACCCCTTATAATAAATCGTAAATATTTTCCATCCTTTTAACGTGTTTTAAAATACACACAGAGGGAGAAAGATCCATGTGGGATTTTCATCTTCTTCAAAAATATATCACATCAAGCCCGGCTGCAAAGTTATTGGTAGTTGGTAAAAGTGTCAACTCAAATTTAATTTGGCAAGTGAGTAAATGGAACCTTTTTTTTTTTTGTTGTTTTTTTTTTTTGTCTTTACAGAAGATCAGTAATTCTATACATGACCAGTGGCAACCTTGACTTACGAGTGCCCCAATGTACAAGTTTTTTGAGATTACAACATCTCTGGTTCGATTTTTTGCTCTGAGTTACGAGCCAGCTCCTGCTTCTCCATCAACCACAAAAACTGGACCACCTCCTTTTTTATCTATGATTTCATGCTTTAATTTCCATGGAAACATCCTCTTTTTCTTCTCAGCATTGTCCTTTACACTTACACATCAAAGTAGAATGACTGAAAAGCATATAAATTCTATAGGGGAAGTAAGGCGGGTAGGAGTCCGTCCTCGAAAGGGTTGGAGAGAGGGGTAAAAAGAGGTTTTGTGGGCAGGCTTGACTTCCAGCAGCGTTGCATGAGCGTGTAGATAGGAGTGATGGAGACAAATGGTACTTGGACCTGACGATCTGTTGGAGTGTGAGCAGGTAATATTTAGTGAAGGGATTCAGGAAACCGGTTATTTTCGTGTAGTCGACTTGATCCCTGAAATGGGAAGTACAATGCCTGCACTTTAAAGGAGGGGTTTGGGATATTGGCAGTTTGGAGGGATATGTTGGTATCTCATATGTGTATGCCTCTAAACTGTTGTAATTCTGAGCACCTCTGCAAAAAACATGATAATGTGTGATTGTGGTGAAAGGTTTGAATGATGATGAAAGTATTTTCTTTTTGGGGATTTTCTTTCTTTTTTGGGTCCCCCTGCTCGGTGGAGACGGCCGACTTGTTGAAAAAACAAACAAATAATAATACATATTAGTACGAAGTAATAATTCAGAATGTTCGCTAGTGGGCCACACTGATGCCAAAATCATCCGGTAAGCATACAAAACTTTACCATCAAGGCTGTGGAGAGTAGTAACTCTCGTGCATTCCTTGCATTTTTTTTGACCCGTCATTTGGTTAAATTTCTTTTTTCTACGTGAAGAAAAAGATGATGATTTCCATGGACTTATCCAGGCAATACCAAGCTTAGTACATCTATGATATGTAATATCTAAAGCTATTGCAAATCAGTTATGTTCAGTGATTAAACTAAACAGTATTGTATTAATTAAGTTTCAGCATTAAAAAAACAAATGTAACAGTTTAAGTTCAGTGATTAAACAAAACAAATTGTATCAGCTAAGTCAGCGATCAAACAAAACAATGTTGTTGTTGAGTGTAAAGGGCCCACTGACATCATAGAACGCCACAGCTCAAACCTCCCCCACTCATCAACCTCGCCCCCCCTCAATCATCCCCCCACCCAAAACACTAACCTCCCCCCCTCTCTGCTCCAAGTGTGTAAGTACAGTACAGCTCTTATATAAACATTTAATATTTCTTACATTCTGTAGTGTATTATGATTTATATGTTTTTATATCGATATTTCTGCAGTTAGCCTCACAAGTACTCCTTTTCTCTTACAATACAGAGCATGGTATAAGATAATACATGTATAGTCAAAGTTAGACAGGATATGCGGACCGCTTCCGCCACTGCCTCTGCCACATATCATGGCCTATTATTATTAAATTCTCGGAGTATATATCATGTTTCTGTGTTAACTATATTGTTTTATTTGTCATATTAGGAGAAACTGTGATAGATAAATAAGCTGTACAGTTAGATTAGTGTCATATTCAAGTATTTTGTCTTGGTCTCCATAGTGCCGGAACGGATTAATGGCTTTTCAGTTAATTTAAATGAGGAAAATTGATATATGAGTAAATTAAGTACGAGCTAGGTCACAGAATGGATTAAACTCATAAGTCTGGGTTCCACTGTATATAGTTGAGCAACAGATAAACGCACTAATTTTGCCCTAGACTTAGCAGGTATGGTGAATCAACTAGATATGCCTGTGTTTTGGGCAGTCAGTTTTATGATCTTGACTCATACCTCATCAGTATCAAGATCTGCCTAGAGTAGACACATTAGCCTAAAAGGCACTGGAATGCAGTAATTGCAAGTGTGTTCATATTATGAGGATCAGCTAGCAACACTGCTGGCATCATACAGTCCCGAGGCCCACCTGACTCCCCCACCCCTCCTTGGAAGAGGCAGGAGTGGTTTTTCCCATCCCGGACTGATAGGGCTATGTAGGGAAATGTGAAGGAAAAATTTACAAGGACACTCCTTAAATTGTAAACATTTTAGCTTAAAAAGAACTTTCAGCAAGCCCCATGTGAAATAACCTTCCAATCAATAAAATTTTGTGTATTGTGTGTTCTCATATTTCGTTATCAGCAGCCATTGTACTTTATCTAAAGTAAATGGAAATGTATGCTTTAACTTATGAAGCCATTAAGTGTGTCCTCCACAAAACCATGAAGTGTCATTTTATGTAGAAATTGTGTATATTGATCTACTGATAATTAAAAAAGCATACTGAAGATGAGGACAATGACAGCAAGACATTGCACACTTTTAAATTTTGTATGAGAAATATAATCTAGCAAGATAGTACAAAATAAAGGGCTACAGATAGACAGCTTACTTTAACCTCCTTTTGACATTTAATGTTCACCTTCAAGTTTATACACTTTCATTGCATTGCTTAAAATGGGACAGTGAGTATTGTATTAACTACTCAGCACTAAAACTGCCTTAATTATTCAATAAAACATTTTTTTTGATGCAGAAAAAATCACACAATCACACTGAACTCCTTTATTTCCCAAGAAAAATTATTCAATCACTAAGGAATGACAATTTGAATAAATGCATACCCATTTCCATCACATACTTTACTCTTCATTCCTATTTATTCATGTTTTCCATTTGAACACTTCATCCATATCCTCCCTCCAAATTCTATAAATTTTCTGGTTATAAATTCAATGTCTTTAACTTATCCTCACAGGAAACAGTTCTAACATTCTGATACTGGGATAAACTTTATTATCCTTCTCTGTAAATTTTCTGCACATTTATTCCATTCTGTAACATGGAGACCAAAAATGCATCTCATAATTTCAATAAAGCCTTACCAATAATAGGTATGTAATTGTGATATAAACCCTGGAACTTCTATTATACTAAGAAATTAAAGTGTACATATTACCTTTAATACTTATGATGATTGAGTTTCACTGTAGATTTCCAACCAGATCCCTTATGCTAATTATTATTATTACAATCAAAACTAAGAACTAAACCCACAAGGGCTATATAGCTTCCTTATGCTAAGTCTTTTTCACATTCCTTTTCCACAGTGAATGACTTAGTTTATAACTGCGGCAATTTTTTTTCAGGATGAAGACCCTATACCTGTCAACACTAAGAGGCATCTTTAAACCTGTATAAAAAGACAAGTGCAACATACAGAGAGCTTTTATTTGGAAACATTTCACTCACCAGGAGCTTCCGTAATCCAACAGAATAAATACAATCAAAGAATCGTCAAAGGAGGATTATATGTGGTAAGGTCAGATGTACTATGATTGTCTAATGGCAGTGTTCTGTTAGTTACACTTGCCTAACAGTTTTGATGGACTAAAGCTTCCAATATTTTGCACAACTGTATTACTAATATATACTAAAACTGATTTTAGATAATGGTCGTTGTCATCGATGTCTCCCTCAACCAGACTTTGTCACAATCTCCATACAAAATAATGTAGACTCTTGAGTTGGCATCAACCAGTTAATGGTGGAGGTTGTATAACAACAAAATGATAACCAACTGATTAACATTCATAATGTGAATAAAATTTTTAGAAAACTGACAAGTTGATAAATGAGACACTGTGCAACATTTGCTATCTTTATTCTGGAAATGTTTCTCCAGCCAGTGGCTTCTTCAGTCCAATGCAGAGAAAGGTGGAAGATGAGGAGTTTGAGGTAATCAGTCCCTAGCCTGGAGTTGACGTGTTCTGTCCATCAGTATTGACACACAAGTGTGTCATTTATCAATAATCATCATAGAGTACACATGATGCAAAGTTCTTGCAATGGAAAGGAAAATAACCATAACACTTATAAACTAAATTTAGATCTTATGGTTGCAAAAGAGATTTAGGAGTTCTAGTTAGAAGTAATCTAAAACCAAGACAACAGTGCATAAGTGTTCGCAATAAAGCGAATAGAATTCTTGGCTTTATATCAAAAAGTATAAATAACAGGATTTGTAGATGAATGGTTCAGAGAACCGACTTGTTGATAAATTAGACACATGTGCAACTCTTGGGTACTTTATTGAGGAAACGTTTTGCCACACAGTGGCTTCATCAGTCCATACATAGGAGATTGATGGACTGAACACATCGACTCAAGGTTGAGGGACTGATTACCTCATTCTCCTCCTGTTCTTCAAGTTTCTCCTATGTATGGACTGATGAAGCCACTGTGTGGCGAAACGTTTCCTCAATAAAGATACCCAAGAGTTGCACATGTGTCTAATTTTCATAAATAACAGGAGTTCTCAGGTTGTTCTTCAACTCCACCTATCACTGGTTAGGCCTAATTTAGATTACGCTGCACAATTCTAGATACCATATTACAGAATGGGTATAAATGCACTGGAAAACATACAAAGAAGGATGACAAAGTTGATCCCATGACTGAGGGGCCCTGAATCTGCATTCTCTAGAAAGCCATAAAATTAGGGGGGGGGGAATATGACTGAGGAGTGTAAATGGAAAACAGGAATAAACAAAGGGGATGTAAATAACGTGCTACAAGTATCTAACCAAGACAGGACTCAAAGCAATGGCTTCAAGCTGGAAAAATTTAGACTAAGTAAGAACATAAGAACATAAGAAGGAATGAACACTGCAGCAGGCCTACTGGCCCATACGAGGCAGGTCCAAGTCTCCTGCCCCACCCTAGTCAGGTCAGGTCACATTCACTTAAGGAAGGAACACGGCAACTGACCTAGTAGCAAGCTAGTTAGGTCCAACTCACACCCCACTCATGTATTTATCTAACCTATTTTTAAAGCTACACAACTGTACTTGGAGTTTGTTCCACTCATCCACAACTCTATTGTGGGTGAGTGGGACAAACTCTCGAGTACCTTCACTGAAGATAAAACGTTATAAAGTTTTAAAAATAAGTCAGACAAATATACTAGTGGGTGTGAGTTGAACCTGACTGGCATGGCCCAGTGGGTCGTGCACTGCTCCTTCTTATGTTCTCATGATGGCAAGGACATGTGGGACGGTCCCTGACTAACCCAGCTTTCTGATGAACGAGTAGAAGAAAATGCTTTAAAGAGCAGTGTGCACATAATTATTAAGCCTGAGTCGCAAAAATACAAAAAAAAAGATAAAAATAAAGGGGGTGATCACCATTAATATTTTGTGGTAGAGTTCACCTCCAGAGGGGCCGCCACAGCTCTCCTGCCACCATTACACTATAAAACATCACATAAAGCTATATATTAGGGTCAGAGAGAGAGGCAAGTGCATAAAGCACAGTCAGGTGACCTTCCAGGCATGTGGAAACATCCACACATGTCTTTATCTTGTATTAATGTGCACTTGCCTGTATAAAAGCTGTGGGGTCTGGGTGAGTGGTTTACAGTGTTGCTCAAGTGGGGGCGCCACAAGCGCAACACCATTATAACTTCATAGTAAGTAGTAAGTAAGTAAGTAAGTAAGTAAGTTTATTCGTGTATACACAAATACGGTTACATAGAATTATCATACATAGAAGCATAGTGTAGAGAACCTGGGAAAACCCCAAAAAAAGTCAGAGACTTTTTTTCCTTTGGGGCCCCTTTTACCTTATTATTATAATATAAAGAAGTAAGTAAGTAAGTTTTATTCAGGTATACACAAATACAATTACATAGAATTATTATACATAGCAGCATATGTGTAGAGAACCTGGGATAACACAAAAAGTCAGACAGAGTGACTTATTTCCATTGGGGTCCTTTTACCTTATTATAATATAAAGGTTATAATATTTTCTTATTAATTCTATAATGAAGATAACATCTTATTATCATACTAAAAAGACTGTCTACTACACGAGGGTCATTAAGACTATCTAAATACGAGGGTCATTACTAGGAATAAGGTAAAATTTACACGTATGTTAGCTAAAAAAAAAAAAATCATTCCTCTCCATCATCCTCATTAAGACACATGTGCAACACCTGACTCTCTACCTGTACCAAACTCAAGAAAGAATGAAAAAGACACAATGCCGTGACTGGAATAAACCATAAATAACCCGCATGTAGGACACAAACGTATGACGCTTCATTCCCACTTGGACCTTGACCAGTCACCAGGGGGGTTTTTATCAACCTAATAACACCGATGTAAAAACAGATTTTTTTTTTAAAGTAAGCCAGGGAAAGGAGTGGATTCATGAAGCAATACTGGATGCGGTCACATGTGATGCATTTATGCAGTAGTACTAGATGCGGTCACATGTGGACGGGGTCCACTAGTGGAAGAGAGGGGTCAGGCACATTGGGTGGGCAAGAGATTTAGAAATTTATGGAAGAGACTTTCACTGGTTTTTATATAAGGGAAACTTATGGGTCTTTACCATGTTGTAATGGTAATTTGAGAAATAAGATACCTGCTGGTAGGCAACGCCTTCACTTCACATGGTGTGTCCTTGGTTCGATCCCCGGCAAGGGTGGAAACGTTGGGCGTTTCCTTACACCTGTTGTCCCCGTTCACCTAGCAAGTAGGCATCTGGGTGTTAGTCGACTGGGGTGGGTCGCATCCTGGGGACAAGATTTGAGGACACAGTGGAAAAAAGACAAGACAGTCCTTGATGGGCTTCCTGACTTCCTTACCTGGAGTTTACCTGGGAGAGTTCCGGGGGTCAACGCCCCCGCAGCCCCGGGCTGTGACCAGACCTCCTGGTGGTCAGAGCCTGATCAACCAGGCTGTTACTGTTAGCCCTCCGATACCTGGGGTTTAAAAAACCCAGGGAAAAACTTATCTTCATTGCTGAAATTTTTGGCCTGCACAACTGGCTTCTTCAGTCAAATATAAGGTGATTTTAATATGTACTGGATATGGTGGAAGTAACAGAGAGAATTTTAAGATGTTCACTCCCTCAGCATTGATAGGTGTCCACTCCTTTAATCTTGATTGATGGTGGCCAGTTCCTTACCTAAATTAAGTTTGTCTTAAGTTTGCCCGAAATGCTCTCCATATTAAGGGGCTTTCGGTATATATACCTAAATGTAATTCACCTTTGTACAAACATTGCATCATTGAAATAAAGCATCTTCAACTTTAGAGGACAAAGACTAATATGCCCAAAAGTGATGTGCAGCAGTTGTAGATGGATTTAGATGAGCAGGACCCACCAGTGGAAGTAGGTTATACCAGTTCTTTAGCAATATAATTGCATAAAACTTCCCCTGTACCATGATACCATGGCAATTTAAAATGTCAAGTAATACCGAACATTTTGGCAATAAAGTTACCCCAGTGTTGCACATATATCTTAATCATCTACGTGTCAGTATTGTATACGGGCATAATATGATAACTGTCTACCCCAAGGTAAGGCAGCCCCCAAAGTACCCCAAATAAAAGAAACTAGGTGTAATTTCTGTCACCGCAGGATCTGAGAACGGTATCCCCCATTTTGCAGAACTCGCCCTACAAAAGACATGGTGCAGAGCGAACCCTTTCAGTTTGTACAGTTAAATTTATTAGCACGGGAGGTTTCAAGTGATAGGAAAGAGGCATTCACAAGTTACCACATGGAAACTAATATACCAGTTACATTAAAAACTACAAATTAGGACATACACAGCCAACGCAGATTCAAAGTTTCCACCAAGAAACATCAATTTTAAAAGTTAGGAGCCAAACTGAAGTCTTGTGTAATTATCTCACGTACAAACAATATCCTATAATATACTAACGCTAAGTTTGAAGCCACTCAGAAGGTGCATTAATTTGGTTGAAGGTTGAAAGTTTGAAGCCAGATGGGGGAGAGACTCTCAAATTATCTTATCAAACCCCGTATTTCAATTTTCCAAATATCTTCAATAGAAAATAGCAGTTTAAGACCTACACAGGCCAAAATCAATCCAAACTATTAAGCTTATTAGCTTTTATTTACGCTTGTATGCATAACTACAAATTTGTTACAATGTCCTTGATGACACAGATGTCACGGGTGTAAAAAAATTACATAATGCAACTTAACCTTAAAATAACTCAATAAAGTCAACACTGAATCTAATTAGTAACATTCGGTTACTTCACGGAACAAAATTTGTTTAAAAAAAAAATGAGGCTTCTTTTAGAAAACCACATCAACACTTTTTAAAGCTGACCGGAAACTGCATTCTTCAACTTTTACACATTTTCTCATCTAATAAAATTTAAATTTTTTAAGCGTCATTTAATATATAATACACAGAAATATGCGAAGTACAAATGTTACTTGTCAATGCTTCAGTTAGAACCAATAAATTCCGACAAGGAAGACCTGTATATACCCGGCTATATTGCCGGGTCAATTAATGAACATGATTTAAAAAATTTCAAGTTTGAGTTGGGGCAGGCGTCCCCCCTCAGAGTAGGGCTTATGGCTGCCGGTGTTGAGGTTTTGAGATACTGGGTCAATGCATGAAGAACTGGGGTCCCTCACGCGACCCTACTTGACAAGAACGTCGTCCCTGACCTTGAAGGGAGTTGTGCCGCCCGATCAGTAGTTAAACCTTTTAAATGTCCAAAAGAGATTACTTTGGACCTAGATGTGAACATAGATTTTCT
>NW_026508833.1:0-14853 GCF_026875155.1 Cherax quadricarinatus
AAATAAGTTAACATCCTCGATGACACACTGACTTTCTCGGATTATCCTGGGTGGCTAACCCTCCGGGGTTAAAAATCCGAACGATATGTTATCTTCCACGGCTGCAGACACTCAGCACTATGATGGTACAAGTTAACTCACCTGAACACAGCGGAACACAACCGCGCTCTACCGTGGTCAGGCAGCCAATGATTCTTGATCCAAGGAATTGGAGCTGTGCTCCGGTTCCCTGGAGTTTGAATACCTTCCATCCCCTCAACACATACGATGTGTAATCCTACGGGCTTAGCGCTCCCCATGACCATAATTGTTGACAAATTTCTCTCGGTAACTAAAGTATATTAAAAAAATATACAATATATATGTTATTAATAACATAAATTTGTAAGATCTTATAAATTCTCCTTACGGTAATAATAAGCATTAATAAGTATCTTTATTCGAATAATTTCTGCTAAATTGATCTGAAATTTGTCAAGGTATTACATAAAATATTTTAGCCTTTTCAAAATTTATTAAAATATTTAATTTCTGAAAATCTCATTTACAAGCATTTGATTCCAAGAAAGCTTCTAGAAATTTTGAATGCCCTTCGGGGTTAATAAGTAATATAAATTGATTATAGAAATATTATGTGCTATTTCAGACTGTTCCAACTGTATATAGCACCAGGAACTGTGATTTAACTATTTCCACCACATTTAGGTGAGTACAGGGGTCAGGAGCTGTACCACCATAAATGACTAGTGACCTATGGTAGTACAGGGCTCCTCACAGGGCTCCTCACAGGGCCCCTCACAGGGCCCCTCACAGGGCCCCTCACAGGGCCCCTCACAGGGCCCCTCACAGGGCCCCTCACAGGTCCCGTCACAGGTCCCCTTCCCCCAAGTATTCGGACTCGGACCAGGTTACTGGGGGTACATATCCACCACCTACGGTTAGGGTATCCCACCACTGCATGGGATACCCTAAGAGAGGAGTTCTGACCGGATGGTTCTGAAACCCCTGGTGCACTACCTGTTAGACTGCCGACCTGCGATGCCCTTCACCTTAGACACTTGCCAGTGATTGTAAATGAATGGTTAAGAGAACCGATGCGTTGGTAAATTGGACACATATGCAACTCTTGGGTATCTTTTTTGAGGAAACGTTTCGCCAAACAGTGGCTTCATCAGTCCATACAAAGGAGAGATAAGATAAGATAAGATTTCGTTCGGATTTTTAACCCCGGAGGGTTAGCCACCCAGGATAACCCAAGAAAGTCAGTGCGTCATCGAGGACTGTCTAACTTATTTCCATTGGGGTCCTTAATCTTGTCCCCCAGGATGCGACCCACACCAGTCGACTAACACCCAGGTACCTATTTGCTGCTAGGTGAACAGGACAACAGGTGTAAGGAAACGTGTCGAAATGTTTCCACCCGCCGGGAATCGAACCCGGGCCCTCCGTGCGTGAAGCGGGAGCTTTAGCCACCAGGCCACCGGGCCTGGGGCATGGGGAAAGCGTAAATTATAAGGACACTAGTACAGAAACTTCTGTATTTGTCACCCAGTAACCTTAAACCAGCACACATGTATGGTTTACCCAAGACCCATAAACATAATATTCCTCTCAGACCAATCACGTCAGGTATAGGCAGTGCTCCACACAAACTAGCCGGAGTTCTTGCCAAACATCTTTCCTGCCTTCTGGGAACCATCAGTCTCACTCATCTTAAACATTCAGGGGACCTTCTCAACCGCATCCGAAACCTCTCCATCTGTAACAAGAAACTAAGCAGTTTGGACGTGACTTCCCTCTTCACAAAAGTACCTACCACAAAGCCATCGAGGTTCTACGACGTAAAGTCAATCAGGAACTTAATCTTCCTCTACCTCCCGGAGATTTAAGAACATAAGAAAGGAGGAACACTGCAGCAAGCCTGTTGGCCCATACTAGGCAGGTCCTTTACAATCCATCCCACTAACAAAACATTTACCCAACCAAATTTTCAAAACTACCCAAGAAATAAGCTCTGATAACTCTATCCACCCATATGCAAGTCTCACTCAAATTCAACCCCTCTCACTCATGCATTTATCCAACCTAAATTTGAAACTACCCAAAGTCCTAGCCTCAATAACCCAACTAGGTAGACTGTTCCACTCATCAACTACCCTATTTCCAAACCAATACTTTCCTATGTCATTTCTAAATCTAAACTTATCTAATTTAAATCCATTACTGCGGGTTCTCTCTTGGAGAGACATCCTCAAGACCTTATTAATATCCCCTTTATTAATACCCATCTTCCACTTATACACTTCGATCAGGTCTCCCCTCATTCTTCGTCTAAAAAGTGAATGTAATTTAAGAGTTCTCAGTCTTTCTTCATAAGGAAGATTTCTAATGCTATGTATTACGATCGCCACCATGCCTAACCCTTCTAGGGTAGGGTAGGTGCCTGAGCCCGAGCCTTTAGCTCATAAGACTGTCATTCCCATTTGCCCCCTTGGGGCGGGGATGGCAGACCAGAGAGGCCTAGCTTGTGGCTAGGCCTGGGGACAATTGGTCCCAAAGATGAGGAGGTACTTGTGCCTCCTCCCATGGGAGACTTAGGTCTCAGACACTCCCTAAAGAGGGAGCCAAGGCCGGGCCACCACTTGGAAAAGGCCCGGGCCGGGAGAATACCGGCTAATCTTTAACTAACTAACTAACTATGTATTAATTTAGTCATCCTACGCTGAATGTTTTCTAATGAATTTATGTCCATTCTGTAATATGGAGACCAGAATTGAGCTGCATAATCTAGGCGAGGCCTTACTAATGATGTATAAAGCTGCAGTATGACCTCTGGACTTCTGTTGCTTACACTTCTTGATATAAATCCCAGTAATCTGTTTGCCTTATTACGTACGCTTAGGCATTGCTGTCTTGGTTTAAGGTTGCTGCTCACCATAACCCCTAAGTCCTTTTCACAATCTGTATGGCTAAGTTCTACATCATTTAACTTATAAGTACTAGGGTTAGGGGCACTCCCGAGCTTCAGAACCTTGCATTTATCTACATTGAACTGCATCTGCCACTTTTTTGACCAAGAATAGAGTTTGTTTAAATCCTCCTGAAGCTCCATAACATCAACGTTTGAATCAATTATCCTACCTATCTTTGTGTCATCGGCAAATTTGCTCATATCACTAGTAATCCCTTCATCAAGATCATTGATATATATTATAAACAACAACGGGCCCAAGACTGATCCCTGTGGAACGCCACTTGTTACAGATCCCCACTCGGATTTAACCCCATTTAATTTAAGCATGCTCTCTGCTTCCTATTAGTGAGCCATGACTATCTATGAGAGCACTTTTCTCTCAATGCCATGAGCTGCCATTTTCTTTAACAGTCTTTGGTGCGGAACTCTATCAAAAGCCTTAATAAAATTTAAGTAAATAATATCAAATTCTTTATCGTGATCAACAGCCTCAAAAGCTTTACTGACGAAGGTTAATAAATTAGTTAGACAAGAACGGCCTCTCGTGAATCCATGCTGAGTATCATTAATCAAGCTATGCTTATCGAGATGGCTTCTTATAATCTCAGCTATATTTGACTAGTAATTTGCCTACAATTGAGGTCAGGCTTATTGGGCGGTAATTTGGCGGCAACAACTTGTCCCCTGCTTTAGAAATAGGAATTGCATTGGCCATCTTCCACATATCAGACAGATTTTTTTTTGCCACCGAAGTAGCTAGTATATTGTGCACCCCATATCCATCCTCTGGACGGTAGCACAAGAACATATCCATCCTGTGGATGGCAGCACAAGAACATATGGATACACAAAAGGCCCAGGAACTAGGCCCCAAAGGGTTAACAGGAATACATATGGATTTATATCTACATATCTATAGTTCACTTATCTGTTACAAACAAATTTAGGAAATTTGCTTGGTATATCTGGTATCTTATTTTCATTAATAAGATATCTTGACATGTCACATAGGTTATTATACTGTCTGTCTCTGTATTCCTCAATAAGTGGACAATTAAGCACATAGTGTTCAAGAGAGTGACCATATGCCTGATCACATAATTTACATTTAGTTTGATCATCATCTGTGTGTCTCCCAAACTGCCAGAAGTACTTGTAACCAAGCCTAAGCCTGGCCACTACAACATCAGTCAGCAACTGTAACCAAGACTAAGCCTGGCCACTACAACATCAGTCAGTATTTGTAACCAAGACTAAGCCTGGCCACTACAACATCAGTCAGTACTTGTAACCAAGACTAAGTCTGGCCACTACAACATCAGTCAGTACTTGTAACCAAGACTAAGTCTGGCCACTACAACATCAGTCAGTACTTTTAACCAAGACTAAGCCTGGCCACTACAACATCAGTCAGTACTTGTAACCAAGACTAAGTCTGGCCACTACAACATCAGTCAGTATTTGTAACCAAGACTAAGCCTGGCCACTACAACATCGGTCAGTACTTGAAACCAAGACTAAGCCTGTCCACTACAACATCAGTCAGTACTTGTAACCAAGACTAAGCCTGGCCACTACAACATCAGTCAGTACTTGTAACCATGACTAAGCCTGGCCACTACAACATCAGTCAGTACTTGTAACCAGGACTAAGCCTGGCCACTACAACATCAGTCAGTACTTGTAACCAAGACTAAGCCTGGCCACTACAACATCAGTCAGTACTTGTAACCAAGACTAAGCCTGGCCACTACAACATCAGTCAGTACTTGTAACCAAGACTAAGCCTGGCTACTACAACATCAGTCAGTACTTGTAACCATGACTAAGCCTGGCCACTACAACATCAGTCAGTACTTGTAACCAAGACTAAACCTGGCCACTGCAACATCAGTCAGTACTTGTAACCAAGACTAAGCCTGGCTACTACAACATCAGTCAGTACTTGTAACCAAGACTAAGTCTGGCCACTACAACATCAGTCAGTACTTGTAACCAAGACTAAGCCTGGCCACTACGACATCAGTCAGTACTTGTAACCATGACTAAGCCTGGCCACTACAACATCAGTCAGTACTTGTAACCAAGACTAAGCCTGGCCACTACAACATCAGTCAGTACTTGTAACCAAGACTAAGCCTGGCCACTACAACATCAGTCAGTACATGTAACCAAGACTAAGCCTGGCCACTACAACATCAGTCAGTACTTGTAACCAAGCTTAAGCCTGGCCACTACAACATCAGTCAGTACTTGTAACCAAGCCTAAGCCTGGCCACTACAACATCAGTCAGTACTTGTAACCAAGCCTAAGCCTGGCCACTACAACATCAGTCAGTACTTGTAACCAAGCTTAAGCCTGGCCACTACAACATCAGTCAGTACTTGTAACCAAGCTTAAGCCTGGCCACTGCAACATCAGTCAGTACTTGTAACCAAGCTTAAGCCTGGCCACTACAACATCAGTCAGTACTTGTAACCAAGCTTAAGCCTGGCCACTACAACATCAGTCAGTACTTGTAACCAAGACTAAGCCTGGCCACTACAACATCAGTCAGTACTTGTAACCAAGACTAAGCCTGGCCACTACAACATCAGTCAGTACTTGTAACCAAGCTTAAGCCTGGCCACTACAACATCAGTCAGTACTTGTAACCAAGCTTAAGCCTGGCCACTACAACATCAGTCAGTACTTGTAACCAAGCCTAAGCCTGGCCACTACAACATCAGTCAGTACTTGTAACCAAGCCTAAGCCTGGCCACTACATCAGTCAGTACTTGTAACCAAGACTAAGCCTGGCCACTACAACATCAGTCAGTACTTGTAACCAAGACTAAGCCTGGCCACTACAACATCAGTCAGTACTTGTAACCAGGACTAAGCCTGGCCACTACAACATCAGTCAGTACTTGTAACCAAGACTAAGCCTGGCCACTACAACATCAGTCAGTACTTGTAACCAAGACTAAGCCTGGCCACTACAACATCAGTCAGTACTTGTAACCAGGACTAAGCCTGGCCACTACAACATCAGTCAGTACTTGTAACCAAGACTAAGCCTGGCCACTACAACATCACTCAGTACTTGTAACCAAGACTAAGCCTGGCCACTACAACATCAGTCAGTACTTGTAACCAAGACTAAGCCTGGCCACTACAACATCAGTCAGTACTTGTAACCAAGCTTAAGCCTGGCCACTACAACATCAGTCAGTACTTGTAACCAAGACTAAGCCTGGCCACTACAACATCAGTCAGTACTTGTAACCAAGCCTAAGCCTGGCCACTACAACATCAGTCAGTACTTGTAACCAAGCCTAAGCCTGGCCACTACAACATCAGTCAGTCTGTTCACATTGCAAGTTGCTCCATAAACATATTTATCTACGTTCATGTTATCATAGTGGGTTATAGATCTACTCAGGCTTCTAACTGCATTCCTATAGCAATCATTTTCATTATTTACTTCTCTCCTAATATTATTCCTAATGCTAGACACAGTTATAACAAAGTTATATTGTACATTCTCCTTCTGGGTACTCTTCTTGGCTAACATATCAACTTTATCATGAAGGAGTTAGTTAGTTTAATATGTTTATTATGCACCCCATACCCATCCTGTGGGCGGTAGTCAAGAGATTACAGAGGTACATAATTGGTCCAGGGACTGGACTCCAAAGTTTTGATAGCTGAGCAAGTTACAGAGGTAATGAACTCACAATTTACAAAGGTAATGAACTCACAATTTACAAAGGTAATGAACTCACAATTTACAAAGGTAATGAACTCCAGGTAAGTCTGGTCACAATCATGACAAGCTACAAAGGTATTTACAGATTACAGAGGTACGTAATGGGTCCAGGGACTGGGCCCCCAAAGTTTTGATAGCCGAACTAGGTACAAAGGTAATGAGCTCACAAGTTACAAAGGTAATGAATTCTGTAGAATGGTTACTTACGTTTATACATGGCTACAATCATGAACAAATTATAGAGTAATGAGCAATTCACACTTCCACACCCGGTCACAACTGTAATGAGTTATTGGTGCAAATATTGATTGTTGAGTCACACACACCCACACACACACACCACACACACACACACACACACACACACACACACAACACACACACACACCCCACACACACACAAAACTTTAGTTTAAAAATCTTTATGCACCCCATACCCATCCTGTGGGCGGAAGTCAAAAGATTACAAAGGTACATAAGGGGTCCAGTGACTGGACCCCAAAGTTATGATAGCTGAACTAGTTACAAAGGTAATGAACTCCAGGTCAGATCTGGTCACTAATCAGGGCAAGTTACAGGGGTAATGAATCAGCTTCATTTCCTATACATGGTTACAGTCATGAACAAATTACAAAGTAATAAACCACTGATACGTCCACACCTGGTCACAATTGTAATGAGTTATAAATACAAATATTAAGTGGATCATACACCCACACTAGTGCGCGCGCGCACATACACACACGAGGCGCACGCACGGGCATGTGCACACGAGCGTACAAATATATGCATAAAACACAAGGACGCACACCCACACACACACACCCACACACACCAACACCCACACAACACACCCTCACACACACCCCACACACACCCCCTCACACACACACCACACACACACCCAAAACACACACACACACACCCACACACGCACCCCACACACCCAACACGCAAAACACACACACACACACACACACACACGCACACACACACACACACACCCTCACACACACCCGCACACACACCCTCACACACACCCACCCCACACGCACGCTCACACACACACACACACACACACACACACACACACACACACCCTCACACACACCCACACACACCCCACACACACACACCACACACAAAACACACCCCACCACACACACACACACATGCACACATGTGGTAATGCTTTATTTACAGCTAGCAAAGTCAGGGTATTTCTCCAGAATGGTCTGCAATATACCACTGTGGATAAAATACTTAGCCATTTCTTGAACACTTCTGAGTGAGTTGTTTCTAAATTCATTAATTTTATCACACTCCAGTACATAATGACGCAATGTGTGACAATAGTCCATCTGGCAAAGTTTACATTTCGTTTGGTCTACATCTGGTGGTATCATGAAGGAGTAATCCAATGTGTGATGGGATCCATAGCAATTGTACATTAATTCCTTTGTTCCTAATTTTTGAGTATCTATACCTGGCTTCCCCAATGAGCATGTTGTTGGAGTCATTATATGAGCCAAGAGCCTTCAATGATGACATAGAATCATCCCTTCAAGCGTCACTCGGTTACGTTACGTGGACGACGTCCTCGTATTAACTCCCAAACGTTTTGATGTACGGAATCTTCAGGCAAGGCTCAACACAGTTGAACCGGTGATCCAGTTTACACTAGAAGAAGGGTCCAATGACAAGCTACCTTTCCTAGATGTCAATATTTGCACCGATAACCTAGATGTCAATATTTGCACCAATAACTCATTACAGTTGTGACCGGGTGTGGAAGTGTGAATTGCTCATTACTCTATAATTTGTTCATGATTGTAGCCAAAGTATAAACGTAAGTAACCATTCTACAGAATTCATTACCTTTGTAACTTGTGAGCTCATTACCTTTGTACCTAGTTCAGCTATCAAAACTTTGGGGGCCCAGTCCCTGGACCCATTACGTACCTCTGTAATCTGTAAATACCTTTGTAACTTGTCATGATTGTGACCAGACTTACCTGGAGTTCATTACCTTTGTAAATTGTGAGTTCATTACCTTTGTAAATTGTGAGTTCATTACCTTTGTAAATTGTGAGTTCATTACCTCTGTAACTTGCTCAGCTATCAAAACTTTGGAGTCCAGTCCCTGGACCAATTATGTACCTCTGTAATCTTTTGACTACCGCCCACAGGATGGGTATGGGGTGCATAATAAACATTTTAAACTAACTAACTAAAACTAGATGTCCTCATCCACAAAGTAGGCAACAACCTAAGATTTCAAGTTTTCGGAAACCTACCAATAAAAATGATCTCACACACTTGTATTCCAGTCAAGATACTAAGACCAAAAGAGGCATCGTCATCAGTTTTTTCCTAAGAGCATACCGAATTTGTAGTCCTGAGTTTCTTGATGAGGAACGTACACACATTCACCAAACCTTCACTGATTTACATTTTCCCTCCTTTTTCATCAAAGACTGCAAGAAAAGAGCTCTTCAGATCAATAATTCTCCATGCACCAACACCACTCCCAACAAAGTTATAATTCTTCCCAACAGCCAGGCTGCACTGAATGTTTTTAAAGTACTTTCACAAGCTAACCCCAGAGTCGCCATCACTTCCAGCACTTTGATAAAGGATCTAACCAGAACAAAATCCAAGCACCACGAACCATTCAACGCAGGGGTTTACACTATACCCTGTGGAGGCTGCGACAACATTTATGTAGGTGAAACAGCAAGAAACCTCGCCATGAGGCATGTAGGAACGATAACTTGAACAACGCCTGTGTACAACACCGAAATTCCACCAATCCTCTTATGAAGTTCAGAGACGCCGAATCAGTGATCAAAGAAACCAATTTCTGCAGACGCAAGTGTCTTGAATTTTCACTAATAGCTGTTTCTAATACAATTAAACAAAACAAAGGCAGCTTCACCATCTCTGAAGTCTTAGCAAGACTCCTCCTGAAAACAGTAAACCCTGCCATCACATAGTCTCCTGTTAATACTACACAAGCACAGTACATTGAAACAGGTCTTCTCTATCCAGCCTCCAATAGAAATATTTGTCTAACCTATTTTTATGTTACCCAAGTTATAGCTTTCATATCCTTTTACTCTTGTGCGAGTTAATTTGTTCTAACGTATTACTACTACTACTACTACTGCAACTTACATCACTACTGCTACTACTACCACTACTAGTATTGCACCTCACTCTGAGCCTATATATACCCTCTTTGTCCATGTACTGTTACTCAATTAAAGGGAGAAATAAAGGGACTAAGAAAAGCAAAAAGAGATTATGAGGTTAAAGTTGCAAGAGAATCGAAGACTAACCCAAAAAGATTCTTTCAGATACACAGAAGTAAGATCAGGGACAAGATAGGCCCACTATAAAGTTACTCGGGTCAGCTCACAGACAGTGATAAGGAAATGTGTAGAATTTTTAACACACTTCCTCTCAGTTTTTACTCAGGAAGATACTAGCGATATTCCAGAAATAATAAATTATGTAGAACAGGATGATAATAAACTATGCACAATTAGGGTCACAAGTGACATGGTCCTTAGGCAAATTGATAAATTAAAACCTAACAAATCCCCAGGCCCTGATGAACTGTACACAAGGGTTCTAAAGGAATGTAAAGAGGAGCTTAGCAAACCTCTGGCTAATCTTTTCAGTATATCACTACAGACTGGCATGGTGCCAGGTAAGTGGAAAATGGCAAATGTGATACCTATTTTCAAAGCAGGTTAGTTAGTTAGTTAGTTAAATATTCGCCGGTATTCTCCCGGCCCGGGCCTTGTCCAAGTGGTGGCCGGCCTTGGCTCCCTCTTTAGGGAGTGTCTGAGACCTAAGTCTCCCATGGGAGGAGGCACAAGTACCTCCTCATCTTTGGGACCAACTGTCCCCAGGCCTAGCCACAAGCTAGGCCTCTCTGGTCTGCCATCCCCGTCCCAAGGGGGCAAATGGGAATGACAGTCTTATGAGCTAAAGGCTCGGGCTCAGGCACCTACCCTACCCTAGAAGGGCTGGGCATGGTGTCGATCTCAAAGCAGGTTTATTATTATTATTAAAGATCAGCCGGTATTCTCCCGGCCCGGGCCTTTTCCAAGTGGTGGCCCGGCTTTGGCTCCCTCTTTAGGGAGTGTCTGAGACCTAAGTCTCCCATGGGAGGAGGCACAAGTACCTCCTCATCTTTGGGACCAACTGTCCCCAGGCCTAGCCACAAGCTAGGCCTCTCTGGTCTGCCATCCCCGCCTCAAGGGGGCTAATGGGAATGACAGTCTTATGAGCTAAAGGCTCGGGCTCAGGCACCTACCCTACCCTAGAGGGGTTAGGCATGGTGTCGATCTCAAAGCAGGTGACAGGTCCTTAGCTTCGAACTATAGACAAATAAGCCTAACCTCCATACTGGGAAAATTTATGGAATCAATAATTGCCGAGGCAGTTCGTAGCCACCTTGAAAAGCATAAATTAATCAACGAATCTCAGCATGGTTTTACAAAGGGGCGTTCCTGCCTTACGAATTTATTAACTTTTTTTCACTAAGGTATTTGAGGAGGTAGATCATGGTAATGAATATGATATTGTGTATATGGACTTCAGTAAGGCTTTTGACAGGGTCCCACATCAGAGACTATTGAAGAAAATTAAGGCACATGGAATAGGAGGACCCAGATAGAGGCATGGTTGACAAATAGGCAGCAGAGAGTTTGCATAAATGGGTAGAAATCAGAGTGGGGAAGCATCACGAGCGGTGTTCCACAGGGGTCAGTGTAGGCCCCCTGTTGTTCACAATCTACATAAACGACATTGATGAGGGCATAAAGAGCGACATAAGCAAGTTTGCCGATGACACCAAAATAGGCCGTCGAATTCATTCTGACGAGGATATTAGAGCACTACAGGAAGATTTAGACTATGCTGCTCAGTTCTGGTCACCGTATTACAGAATGGATATAAATGCTCTGGAAAATGTACAAAGGAGGATGACAAAGTTGATCCCATGTACCAGAAATCTTCCCTATGAGGATAGACTGAGGTCCCTGAATCTGCACTCTGTGTGGAAAATATATAGTATATTTTCCGAAAATAGTGTATTTGTATGTAAATTAATAAAATTATTGTATTTAATAAAAATTATATAAAAAATGGGAAGCTCGGCGCCTGCGCTGACGAGCAGGGAGGACTCGCCATTGTGTTTTGAATGGAGTACAAACACGTTAATGTAAGGTGTATAATATTCGTCGCTCTAGAGGTTATATTGGGCTTACACCTCTCAAATAGGAGCCGAAATTGTTGGATGTGCATTTCTGCATAATTTGAGCATTAAATCGATGTACAAGACAGCTCCAGGAACCTCAGATAAGCTATCTAAATTGTTTGTAATTCTGGCCAGTGTTATCATCATAAATTTAGTTAGAGGGAGGGTTTTTGAGTATTATACACAGTAATCTATGACTAATTGGTGAGTGGTATGATTATAAATTCTCCTTCTGTTATATAAATGTGAATATGTAATCATTTATTAATTTCAATATACAGTCCACAAAAATTATAATAATTTTACCAGAATTCCTGGTGTGTATGTACATTTCATTTGCAATTAAAGGTCTAGAGCAACTTGTGGAGAGATAGATGGTAGGTATCGAAGGGGGACATTTTTGCGACCTAGGTGTCCTAAAAATTCCTACTTGTCTCTGCAACTTTGATAAATAATAATCTTAGTTACAATTTCCTTGTATGTATGTAATGAGATTCATCCAGGTAAATGCAATTTTCCACGCTCTCTACAAAGGTGTAGAATTAGGGGGGATATGATTGAGGTGTATAAATGGAAGACAGGAATAAATAAAGGGGATGTAAATAACACGCTGAAAATATCTAGCCAAGACAGGACTCGCAGTAATGGTTTTAAGTTGGAAAAATTCAGATTCAGGAAGGATATAGGAAAGTACTGGTTTGGTAATAGAGTTGTGGATGAGTGGAACAAACTCCCAAGTACAGTTGTAGATTTGTAGATGAATGGTTCAGAGAACCGACATGTTGATAAATTAGACACATGTGCAACTCTTGGGTATCTTTATTGAGGAAACGTTTCGCCACACAGTGGCTTCATCAGTCCATACAAAGGAGAATCTTGAAGAACAGGAGGGGAATGAGGTAATCAGTCCCTCAAGCTTGAGTCGATGTGGTCAGTCCATCAATCTTGAATGGATTGATGGACTGACCACATCGACTCAAGGTTGAGGGACTGATTACCTCATTCTCCTCCTGTTCTTCACCATTCTTCTTTGTATGGACTGATGAAGCCACTGTGTGGCGAAACGTTTCCTCAATAAAGATACCCAAGAGTTGTTCATGTGTCTAATTTGTCCATTGCCAGTGACCCGGTGGGGCGGGCCCAGGAGGCTGAGGCAGCACATCAAATGTACCTGTGAGAGACCTAACTCCCAGTCATAGCACACCCCCCACTGACGTCACTGTGAAGGCCTACTAAGGGGCCCTAAATGTGGTGGCAAGGGTCGAGCCACAGCTCCTGACCCATGTACTCACCTAAATGTGGTGGCAAGGGTCGAGCCACAGCTCCTGACCAATGTACTCACCTAAATGTGGTGGCAAGGGTCGAGCCACAGCTCCTGACCCATGTACTCACCTAAATGTGGTGGCAAGGGTCGAGCCACAGCTCCTGACCCAATGTAACTGCCTAAATGTGGTGGCAAGGGGTCGAGCCACAGCTCCTGACCCATGTACTCACCTAAATGTGGTGGCAAGGGTCAGCCACAGCTCCTGACCCATGTACTCTCCTAAATGTGGTGGGCAAGGGTCGAGCCACAGCTCCTGACCCATGTACTCACCTAAATGTGGTGGCAAGGGTCGAGCCACAGCTCCTGACCCATGTACTCACCTAAATGTGGGTGGCAAGGGCGAGCCCAGCTCCTGACCCATGTCTCACCTTTTATTGGTGGAAATGGTTGAGTCATAGCTCCTGGTGCTACATACAGTTGGAACAGTCTGAAAATAGCATATAAGAATTTTATAATAAATTTTAAAAGCGATTTGCTGGTAAATTTAAATGGATTATAAGAATCAGTTTAAATATATATATTACTTATCCCCAAAGGGCACTCAAAATTTCTAGAAGCTTTCTTGGTATTATTCATTCTTGCAAATGTGAGATTTTCATAATTAAAAATTTTTGGTAAATTTTTAAAATGTTTAAAGGACTTATGTAATTTCTTTATAGAATAAAGGTCATCTTAGCAGAAATTAAGAAAATAAAAGCATTTATTAAAGATTAGTATTACTTTAAGAAGAATTTATAAAAACTTACAAATTTATGATATTAATAATATATATATTATTTTTTTTTTTAATATACTTTAGTTACCAAGAGAAATTTATCAACAATTATGATCACGGGGAGCGCTAAGCCCGTAGGATTACACAGCGTATGTGTTGGGGGGATGGAAAGTATTCAAACTCACTTTTTTTTATTTTATTTAAAAACTCAGGTACAAAATATATGGGTAAAATAATTAATATGTAACAAGACACTGGAAGTGAATTAGTTAGTTTTAAAAATTAGCCGGTATTCTCCGGCCCGGGCCTTTTCCAAGTGGTGGCCCGGCCTTGGCTCCCTCTTTAGGGAGTGTCCCGAGACCTAAGTCTCCCATGGGAGGAGGCACAAGTACCTCCTCATCTTTTGGACCAACTGTCCCCAGGCCTAGCCCCAAGCTAGGCCTCTCTGGTCTGCCATCCCCGCCACAAGGGGGCTAATGGGAATGACAGTCTTATGAGCTAAAGGCTTTGGGCTCAGGCACCTACCTACCCTAGAAAGCTGGGCATGGTGTTGATCACTGGAAGTGAACAATAATCAACTGTGACTACACAAACTACTGAAAGAAGCACAATACAGTGGACCCCCCCTTAACGTCACCTCCCAATGCGGCCCCAAATTTTGTAAAATGTATTTATGTAAGTGCGTTTGTACGTGTATGTTTGGGGGTCTGAAATGGACTAATCTACTTCACAATATTCCTTATGGAAACAAATTCGGGCATATGCACCCGAACATACTTTGGAGTGAAAAAAAACGTTTAACCGGGGGTCCCAAAA
>NW_026508834.1:0-13883 GCF_026875155.1 Cherax quadricarinatus
ATTGGGTGTGGATAGTAATAAGAACATATACTGGTGGTGGAAATAAGGACATAAAATTGTGGGATGTAATAAGGACATAACATTTTTGGGTTTTAAAACATTAAACTCTTGGAGGTTCTTACTTTTTTTGAAAGGGGGTTTTTGTGGGGTAAAAAGGCTATTTGTGGGGGTAATCATCCTTGGGGAGGAATAAGGACTTTAAATTTGTGTGGGGGGCTAAGGTGTGGAAAAAAAGCATAAAAATGTTGGATGGTAAAAGGAGATATCCGGGTAAAAATTTAAAAGGCAACAGAAGGGGTTTTTGCAGAGGTTCAAGTAAAGTTCGGAGGCTTCTTTCAGAAAATTTTGGGGGGGGGAAAAAACCATTTTGGGTTTTTTTCCCGTAAGCCAGCCAAAGGGGGGAAAAAAATAAAACTTTTTTACCCTATGGGGGGAAAAAAACCCCTCCCCGGGAGGGGGGGGGAGATAATGGTGTTTTTGGTGGGGAAGGTTTGTGGGTCAGGTGTTTATTTTTTTGGGTTGCCCCGGGTTTGGGGAAAAAAAATGGTTTTTGGGGGCCGTTTTTTTTTGGTTGTTTTTTGGGGGGGGAAGGTGGGGGGTGTGCAAACACGGGTCTTTGGGCCCGTGGCGTCGAGGGGCCCACTGCATGCCTTCCTGTGTCGGACAAATACTGAAAACACAGGGACATCCCTGCTGCGGCGTGCGTAACAGTTTATGGTCTCCTCTAGAACGGGAACGCTCAAAGAGTTGCTGCATTTTCATAACCCGGGGGGACCCCAGCTGGTGCCCCCAGTGAGGCGTCGACAAAACTCGGAAAGGGGCAGGCTTCTGGAAGGGGGACCAGGGGGACATTTCTCGACGGGGTACTGTCGCTGGGCTGCACTGTCGGCGGCGTGGGGAGGCGGGGAGCGAGTGTGGAGAAACGAGGGTGAAACATTGGGAGTCATAAAATCTACACCAGACTGCATGAGCGGGCTAGCAGTCAAAGTGACATCATTTTTGTGCAGGCTGCTCACTAAAGCTTGTGACACGAGGCTGACACAGTGCCTGCCGACAGGGCTAACTGCGGCTTGACGAGTGTCATTCCTCGGCAGTTGGATTTTATCGGGGTTAGTCAAAGCCCCCAGTTTGTTTCTTACATAAAAACTGCACCTGAAGGTCTGGGGGGAAAGTGAAAAAAAATCTCGAGGGGAATATAGAGGTACATTTTCAAAAACTCACGGCGAGGTAAAAGAGCTTTCTGTAGAAAAGGGTCAGTCGCTAGGGCGAGAAATTCAGCTTCAAAAACCTGGTGACACCGGTTTGACTAACCAGGGGTGTACTCGGGGGGTCGGGGCCGCTGACCACATGGACACAGGGAAAATTCACAACCCCCGCGTACATGCGGTAAACATGGCTTAACTAGCAAATGTGCTTTTCGGGCCCAAAAAATTGACACTAAGATAAAACACTAACCATGGAAAAAACATTGACTAAAGGGGAAATTTAATTTACATACATAATCTTCTCTAAAATTTCTCGACAATACTGCATAATTCTGAACACCAAGTATTTCATGTGATGTCAGACATGATCACGAGGTGACATCAGCAGCACTTAATCACAGACTCCGAGGTGAGGTCGGCAACATCATACGTAGAAGTCGGGCAGCAGCATCATGACGTTGGAAAAAACTGGCCGTATTTCCCACGTGACATCGCCCACACCCCCGTGGTGCGGGATCCACGCGGGGTCGTGATTACATGGATGCTGATCCCAGGCTTGTTTCCACAGGGCTTGCGACCCCGGGGCAGATGATCTACAGGGTTGCTCCCCACGTGGCTTTGTGATCCATGTGGTTTGCTGATCCATGTGGCTTGCTGACCCACAGGCTTGCTAATCCAAGGGTTTGCCACCCGTGGCTTGGGGGCCCACGTGGTTTGAGTGGCCTGGGAGTGATAACAGCTCTACAATGAACTCACAGGAAAACAGCAAAAAAACATCAGAGGAGTGAACACAAGTGGTGTATGGTGGTGGTGGCGGGAGCATGGATAGTGTATGGCGAGGGGGATTGGCCACTTCCTTCTAAAACCCCCACAACACGGCGAAATGCACATGGACGGAAAAACACCCCAAAAATCCTTGGTTTGCCGAAAAGCTGTGCTGGCTGAAAAACAACGCAAACATAAAGTGATGCTGAACACGTGACCGAGAAAAGCTTGGGGTGCTGTTGCGTGGGATCACGTGGCCACTTAAAATTTCGAAAAATTTTAAAAATTTCCCCTAGATTCCGCTTGTTTACCGGTTTTTTCTGGATCTGAAAAGGCAGACACGACATAGGATAACTCGTTTGGAAAGGGGGATGTGTCTTTTGTAGGGGGAAAAAGAAGAGACTTATCCCCTCCTCCCCTAAAAAGGTAAAAACAGCTGCTGGGGACCACCGCTTCCCACCAAGTGAAAAAAGATTTTCGGGGAGCGAAGCGGAGAGGGGGTTCAATTACAGAGTCTTAAAGGGGTTTTACTTTTTTGCAAAGTCGTGGTGGGTACACAGGCTTTTGTGTTTGCCCTGGCCCAGTAGGGCCATGGGCCCCGAGGGAGGACTAGTAAGATTCTTGACTGCTGCTAGGCCTGAGTGAGTGACGGTGAGTGGGGGCCCGCGTCCCACTGACCTTGGCAGTTTGAGGGGAACACCCGAGTTTCGCGGAAAATGAAACTAAGCTGGCAGACCATTAGGCTGTCTGTGCAGACAGTAAGGCTTTACGACATATACTTTTGTGGTGGTAATAAAGGACATGGACATTGTGTGGATGGAATAAGGCACTACTTGTGTGGTTTGGGAAAAAGGACATAACATTGTGTGGAGGTAAAAGGACATTAACATTTTGTGGTTTGGTAATTAAAAGGGAAAATAACTGTGGGATGGTAATGGGACATATACATTGCATGGATGGAATTGGGCAATTTCTTGGGGATGGAATAAAACTATACATTGCTGGTAGTAAAAGGCAAAATACATTGTGGGATGGCAAAAAGGACATAACAAAGTGTGGTGGTAAAAAGGACGTATACATTGTGCGTTTTGGTAAAAAGGACATATATTTGTGCGTATGGTAATAAGGACATATATTGTGTGGTGGTAATAAGGAATATACATTTGTGGATGGTAATAAAACTAAATTTGTGTGGATTTAAAATTTTTGGACATAAACATTTGTGGATAGTAATAAGAATTATACATTGTGTGGTGGTAATAAGGAATTAAAATTGTTGGATGGTAAAAAAACTTACATTTTGTGGCTGATAATAAAGGGCTATACATTTTTGTGGATGGTAATAAGGACATATTATTGTGTGGAGGCAATAAGGACATATACATTTTTGGATGGTTAAAAAGGACATTAAAATTTGTGGATGGTAATAAGAAATATTCATGTGTGGAGGTAATAAGGGCTATACATTTTGGGGATTTTTTAATAAGGACTATACATTGGTGGAAGGTAATAAGGAAATACATTGTGGGGGTAAAAGGACATTTCATTGTGTGGATGGTAAAAAGGAATTTCATTGTGTGCAGCAAAAAGGACAATATTGGTGGTGGCATAAGGACTTACATTGTGTGGATGGAATAAGGCATATTCAGTGTGGGGTTTAAAAAGGAAAATACATTGTTGGATGGTAAAAGGACTTACATTGTGTATGTTTTAAAGGGACATATACATTGTGTGGTGGTAATAAGGACATATACATTGGGGGATGGTAATAAGGAATTAATTGTTTGAAGTTTAAGGAATATACATTGTGTGGTGGTAATAAGGACATAACTTTTGTTAAAAAAAAATTTTTAAGGAAATACATTGTGTGGGGGTTTTGGTAATGAGGAACATTCATGTGGGGTGGTATTAACATAAATTGGTGATTGGTATAAGGAATTCATGATGGTGTAATAAGGAATATAATTTTGGGTGATTGGTAAAAAGGACATTACATTTTTGGGGATGGTAAAAAGGGGCAATGCTTGGGGGGAGGGTTAATAAGGACTATACTTTGGTGTTTCACTCGATTTTACCTGTGTCTTGAAGGGGTGGGGCACTGTACATGGGTATTACACTGTGTTACCACTGTGGTTACACTTTTGGTTCCGTGTGTTAACCCCGGGTCTTCACTGTTTCTTGAATGGGTCGCACGTTACAGGGTATTCACTGTGTTACACACGGTGTTTCACTGTGTTCACGTCCTTTTTTTAATATTGCTAAGTGAACAATGAAGTACAAAAAGTTAAATTTTTTTTTTGAAGTAGAGAGAACTTAAGTTAGGGGTAGAGCAATTAAAAAGTTTTAAAAAATCCCGGTTTAATTAGTAAACAACTGGTTTTTGTGGTGCCAAACTAGTCTTATTTTACAAGTTCCCTGGAAAACCTGACTGTATGTACTGACTGAACAAAGCGTGACGTGGTCAGTCTTACGGACACTATTTAAAAAATTTTTCTCGGGTACCCTTTTATTTTCCCACAAAAACAAATAAAAAGGTGGGTACTCAATGATACAGTTAGCTTAAAAGCATTTTTTTATAAAAAAAATTTTTTTGTTATTGAAGGACCTTGTTTTCCTGTTTAAGTGATCACGCTGAAACCCTTCCCTTTTTTCACTTTTAATGATCGCGCTGAAACCTTTCCCTTGTTTCCGTGTTTAAGTGATCGCCTAAAACCTTTCCTCTCAAAAAAAGTCACATACTGTCTTACTCTTTTTAAACGACGTTTGAAACATGCCCCAGGGAATACGTTGGGGGCAATGACACAGAATTTTCAGAACTTTTCCCTGCAAAGGGAGAAAATTTTTGAGTTGTGAACCCCAGAAGTTGCCACCCCCCAATGTTCAAATTTTTTTTTGGGAAATTCCTTCATGTTACAATTCATTGTATCTTTTTTACACTTACCCATGAATAAAATATGAGTTTAAGGGGTTCCCATCCGTCCGTGACCCAAGAAACGTTTTTTTAAAAGGGCCCTCCTTTCATCCCAGGCTACCACCTGTGACTTACTGTATTCGACTTTTTCTTACCCAAGGGGAAAAAAAGCCAGTGCTCTCTGGTCATTAGTTTTTATACTATATTAGCCTGGAAAATAAGGGAAAAGGTTTATTTTTATTTCTGAAAAAACACAAAACGGGTTCTAGGTAAAAAATTTAAATATAGCTCATGGTAAAATGAATGGGAGTTTGAGAAACCCAGAAAGAGGTGGAATCCAAGGGGGGGAAATTTTTTTCCCCAAGCTATGAAAAACCAGTATATTTTTTCGCAAACGAGGCAACCCAAGAATCGCATGTAAGGCAATCTGTCCTGCTGATACTAGAGGCTCGAAATTTTGTCGACACAAGTGGGCCCCCAAAAGGGGTTACCCCTGTCTTAGACGGCCCCTTGCCCCCATCGAATTTTCTTACATAATAGAAAAATCAACTTATTTTTTCCCGGGCCCCCAAAATGGAAGATTCTTCCAGCAGGCCTATAGAAACTGGAAAAAATGACATCCCCCCCTTTTTTTTATGTACGACCCCACATTGCCAGGTAACCCCTTTGCTCCACTTTGCGGACGCGAGAAGACAGCTTTCCCCAAAAGACAGAAAAACTACTAACTATACTCTGACTTCCCCTTCCAAAAAACACACTTCGTCGACGTCATTTTCTAGAATATCCGATTTTGAATTTTGTACAACATAACTTCATTGTGGAATAAATTTTTTTGACCAAATAAAACCTTGACCCACAGCTGATCCACTCATCCTGGTCCCTTTTCGGGTAACTCAAAAAAAGTTTTAATGAGCTGAGGTAGTTAAAAGGGTAGTGACGGAGGTAAGTGACAGCTGAATGGTGACATTGAGGGGTGGAGCGAGGGAAGGAAGCTAGGTAGTTGACGTGAGGTAGGAAAAAAAAATAAAAAAGGGAGGGAAAGCTTGGGAAAAGCTGGGTAGGGAAACCCGAGTAAAGGAAACAGCTGAAAGTAAAAGTGAGGTAAAAAACTGAGGGAGGTAACACTGGGGGGTAATCTGAGGAAGGTGACAGCTGGGTTAATAAACTGAGGTGGTAAACTGAGGTAGGTGACCGCTGATAGGGGACAGCTGAGGGGGTTTATGCGAGTTAGGAACATGAGTAGGTAATAGGTAAGGAGGTAACGTGAGGAAAGGGAATAGCTGAGGTAGGTAGCAGTGAGGGATGTAAAAAGTGAGGAAAGAATTACCCAGGTAGGTAAAAACAGGGATTAAAAAACTGAGGAAAGTAAAGTGAGGTAGGTAATAGTTAGGTAGGTAAAGCTGAGGGAAAGGGAATACTGAAGCGGGAACCTGAGGTAGGTAATACCTGAGGGGTAAAACTGAGGTAGGTAAAAAACTGGGGAAGGTAACACAGAGGTTGGGGAAGAGTTGAGATACGTGACAGCTGAGGGAGGTAACACTGGGTAGGTTTAAAACATAGTAGGAACAAATGGGAAAGAAAAGCTTTTGGAAAAGGGCAGTGAGGTAGGTAGCCCGGGAAGGTAACCGAGGTAAGTAGACGAGGTAGGTAAAATAGGGATAAAAAGATGAGGGAAAGGGAAAAACTGAGGGAAGGGGCAGCTGAGGGAGGTAGCATGAGGTAGGTGACAGTGAGGTAGGCCCGCAGCTGGGTAGGGAATGAGGTAAGTAACAGCTGAGGTAGGTTATGCTGGGTGGTAAAAAGTGAGGTAGTAAAAGGGGAGGTAGGGAAACCCAGAGGGGGTAATGCGAGGTAGGGAAAAGCTGAGGCAGGAAAAGTAATGTAGGGTAAAGGTAGGTAAAAACTGAGGCAGGTAACAGTAGGTAGGGAAAGCTGAAATGGTGAAGCAGGTAGGGGAACCTTTGGAAGTTAAAAAAGGAGGTAGGGAGCAGCTGTGGTAGGGAAAAGGAGGTAATAACACTGGGAAGGAAAAACTGAGGTAAGTAACATGAGGTAGGGAACACCGAGGTAGCTAACAGCTGAGGAACGTAAAAGTGAGGAAGGTGACAGCTGATAGGTAGCAGCGAGGTAGGGGACGCAGAGGGTTTGGGGACAGCTGAGGTGGTAAAACTAGGTGGTTATAGTGAGGTAGGTAACAGCCAGGTAGGAATAGGTGGGGTAGGTAACGTGTGGTAGGTAATAGCTCAGGGGGTGCAGGGTGAGGTAGGGAATAGCTGAAGGTAAGAGGAGTATATAACATGAGGAAGGTAAAGTGGGGTAGATAAACTGAGGAAGGTAACACCTGAGAAAAGGTAACCTGAGGTGGTAAAAGCTGAAAGGGACGTAAAAGATGAGGTATGTAAAAGCTGAGGCAATAAACTAGGTAGATAAAAGCTGAGGGAGGGAACGAGGTAGTAAGAGCTGAGGTAGGTAACTGTTGAGGTAGTAAGGATGAGGGAAGTAAAAAACTGAGGAATAACTGAGGGAGGTAACAGGGGGAAGGTAACACTGAGGAAAAATAAACAGCTGAGGAAGGGGAAAAGCTGGAGTTGGTAACACTGGGGGGAAGGTACAGCTGAGGTAGGTGGGTGGGTGCAAAACTGGGTAGGTTATAGGAGGGGGTAACACGAGGTTTCAATAGGGGAGCAGGTAACGGGAGTACGTAAAAACTGAGGTGGAGCTGCTGAATAGGAAAAAAAAGAGATAGGTAACAGCTGAGGTGGTAACAGTAAAAAAGGTAATAGGAGGGATGTACAGCTGAGGGGATATAAACTGAGGTAATGGCTAAGTAATGCTGAGGGAGGGGAACATGAAATTGGTAATAGCTGAGGTAGGTAACACCCGAGGAAGGGAAATGATGGGTGGTAACAGCTGAGGTAGGGAAAAGCTGAGGGAGGTAATAGGAGGGAGGAACAGTTTGGAAGGGGGAAAAAGTTTTTAGGAAAGGGAAGAGCAGAGGAAAGGGACAGGGGAGGAGGTAACACCGAGGTAGATTTTAAGGGGAGGTAGGTAACAGTGAGGGAGAGACAGTGGGTAGGGAAGCTAGGAAGGTAAAAGTGGGAAAGGTTTTTTTTTTTCTGAGGTAGGGAAAAATAGGCAGGTAATAGCTGGGTGGGAATAGTTGAGGTAGGGACACTGAGGTAAGCAAAAGGGAGTTTTGGGTAGTGGAGGTAGGTAAAAAGCTGAGGTAGGTAATAACTGAGGGGTAACATGACTACGTAAAACGAGGTAGGTAACAGCGAGGGAAAAGGGAACGATGGGTACGTAAAAGCTAGGGAGGTAAAAACTGAGGTAGGTAAAAGCGAGGTAGGTAAAAAGTGAGGTAGGTAAAAGCTGGGTAGGTAACGGCTAGTAGTAATAAATGAAATAGGTAAAGCTGAGGGGCGTAAATGAGGTAGGTAAAACTGGGTGTAAAAGCTGGGTGGTAACAGTGAGGTGGCAAACCATGGGGGTACAATGAGGGAGGTAACACTGAGGGAACATGAGGTAAGTAATACTTGGGTAGGGAAAAAAAAAAGCTGAGGTAATAACACGAGGAGGAGGCTCGGTTGGGAAAGTTGAGGTAGGGAACAGCTGAGGAAAGGTAAAGCGAGGTAATGCTGAGGTAAGTAAACCCCGGGTAGGTACGCTGAGGTATTGACACCTGGGTTGGGTTTTAGAGCTGAGGTTGGTAACACTTAGGTAGGTTATAGCGGATGGTAAAAAGCTGAGGGGGTAATAGGGGAGGTAAGAAAAATCAGAGGAGATAAAGCTAAGGAGGTAGCATGAGGTAGGGATGTGAGGCAGGTAAAAGTAGGAAAGGTAAAAAGAAGAGGGAGGGATAATGGTATAACAGCGAGGAGGTAACGCTGGGAAGGAAAAAGCTGAGGTAGGAAAAGCTGAGGAAGGTAAAAACGAGGGAGTAATAGCTGAGGCAGGGAAAAAGTGAGGAGGAACACTAGAAGGTACGGTGAGGAGGTAACGTGTGTACGAACAGATAAGGACGTACAGCTGAGGCAAAAATGAGGTAGGTAATAGTGAGTAGGTTAACAGCCGAGTAGGTAACAGCTGAGGAGGTAACAGGTGAGGTACGTAAAAATGAGGGGAAGTAACAGCTGAGAAATAATGAGGTAGGTAACAGTGAGGAAAGGGAAAAAGCCGAGGTAATAAAAACAAGGGAAGGTGACAGTAGATAGGGATCAGCTTTTTAAAGGGGGAAGCTGAGGGAGGTAAAAGCTGAGGTAGGTTATAGCTGAGGTAGGTAACCCGTGAGGTAGGTAAAGGTGAGGGAGGAAGCAGCTGAGGTTTGGTTTAAAAAGCTGAGTAGGAGCAGCTGAGGTAGGTAAAGTGGAAAAATTCAGCTGAAAAAAGGGAAAAAGTGAGGTAGGTAAAAAGCTGACGTATTTAATAATGAGGGAGGAACAGTGAGGTAGGTAAAAAGTGAGGTAGGTAACCGGGTAGCTAAAAAAGAGGTTACGTAACAGCTGAGGGGAGGTAAAAACTGAGGTTTTGGTAACCCTTGGTAGGTAAAAAATAGGTAGGTAATTTTGCTGAGGGAGGAAACAGCTGAGGTAGGCAATAGCTGGGTAGGGAACGATGAGGAGGAAAAAACTGGGGGAAAGCTAGTATAAACTTGAGGAGGGAAAAAAGCTGGGGAGGTAACAGCTGGGTAGGTAACAGCTGAGGAAGGTAACGCTGAGGTAGGGAACCCGAGGTAGGGGGACAGCTGGAAGGGCCCCGCGAGGAAGGGGACAGATGGGTAGGGAGCAGCTGAGGTAATGGCGCTGAGGTAGGTAGCGCTGAGGTAGGTGCGCTGTGGGAGGTAACAGCTGAGGTGGGAAAAACTGAGGAAGGTAAACAGTTTAGGTAACGTGAGGGAGGTAAACCTAGGTAGGTGCAGCGAGGAAGGCAACAGTGGGGGAAAGGGGACAGAAAGAGGTAAAAACGGGTAGTGGCAGCGAGGTAGGTAACAGCGAGGTAGGTTTTTTCTGAGAAAGGTAACAGTGGGTAGGAATGGTTTTTGGTAATAACAGCAAGGTAGGTAAAGCTCAGGTAGGGACATGGGTAAGGGGGAAAAACCTGACAGGAAAAGCTGAGGTGGGTAAAAACTGAGGTAAGAAACTGAGGTAGGTAAAAACTGAGGAAGGTAAAAACTAGGTATAATAGTTAGGGGAGGTAACGTTGAGGTAGGAACAGATAAGGTACGTAAAACCCGAGGCAATAATTGGGTGGTAACCCCTGAGGGAGGCAAAAGTGAGGTACTAAAAAAAAGGTACGTAAAAAGCTGAGGCAAAATTTTGGGTAGGTAACAGGAGGAAAAAAACAGCTGAGGTAAGTAACAGCTAAGGAAGGTGGCAGTGAGGTAGGTAACAAAAGAGGGAGGGGGAAATGGGGAGGAACGCTGGGTAGGTTATAGCTGAGGTAGTAACAAAGGGTAGGTAATAGGGGGGGTAGGTAGCAGCTAAGGTAGGTAAAACGAGTTTTTAAAACAGCTAAGGGAGGGAATAGCTAATAGGTTTAAAAGCTAAATAGGTAACATAAAGTGGTAATAGCTGAGGGTTTGAACCTGGGTATTAAAAAGCTGAGGGAGGAATGCTAGGCCCAGAAAAGCAGGGATGTAAAATGGGTAGGAAATGCTGAGGTAGGAACAGCTACTTTTTGTAAGACTGAGGAGGTAACGTGGGAGGAAAAAAGGAGTAGGGAACAGTTTTTGGGAGTAACGCTGGGAGGTGAGGTAAAGGAGTGCCTGAGGAGGTGCAACTGAGGTAGGTAAACAGCTGAGGTAGGTGACAGCTGAGGTGGTAGCAGCGGGTAGATGAAGCGAGGAGGTGACATGAGGTAGGGAAAAGTTGAGGAAGGTTATACTTTGGAGGTAACACGAGGGGGTAAATTTAGGTAGGGAATGTTGGGAGGTAAAGGGTGAGGTAGGGAATGCGAGGTAAGTAACAGCTAAATTAGGGGGTAGCTGAGGGGGAAGGGAGGTGGTAGCAGCTGAGGGTAAAGAAAATGAGGTACATAACAGCTAGGTGGGAATAATGAGGTGGTAACAGCTGAGGTAGGTAAATAACTGAGGGGGGTAAACGTGAGGTTTGGTAATAACTGAGGTAGGAAAAAGCTGAGGTAGGTAACGCTGGGTAGGCAAAGCTGAGGGGGTAACAGCTGAGGTAGGGTAACAGATGGGGAGGAACAGCGAAGAGATAAAACCTGAGGGAGGTAAAAAACGACTAGGGAATTTAATGAGGTAGGGAAAAAGTGGGTAGGTAAAAACGAGGTAGGTAACACTAAGGTAGGTAACACTGAGGTAGGTAAATTTGAGGTCGAAAAAGCTAGGTAGGTAAAAACTGAGGAGGGAACAGCTGGGTAGAACTTGATATAGGTAAAACTAGGTAGGGAACACTGAAAACAACTGAGGTGGTAACAGAGTGGGGTAACCGAGGTATAATAACTGAGGTAGGGAAAACGAGGGGAGGGAACGCTGAGGTAGGTAATAATAGGTAGGTAAAGCTAATAGGTAACGCTGACGAGGTTTAACTGAGGAGGTAACGCTGAGGGTTTTAACAAAAGGGTAGGTAACAGTTGAGGAGGTAAAAATGAGGTAGGTAAAGCGAGGGAGGTAACATTGAGATAGGAATACTGAGGTAGGTAACAGCGTGGTGGGGAACAGCTGGGTAGGTAACAGATAAGGTATGTAAACTAGGTAGATAATGGATGAGGTAGTACAGCTGAGGGAGGTAACAACTGAGGTTGTAACACTGAGGGGAGGAACAGTGAGGTAGTAAAAATTGGGGAGGTAACACTGGGTAGGTAACGCTGAGGTAGGTAATAACTGGGTATAACAGTGAGGGAGGTAAAAATGGGTGGGAAAAACTGGGTAGGAAAAACTGAGGTAGGTAAAAAGCTGGGTAGGAAACTTAGGTAGTTACACTCTTGCTAATAAATGGAAAATCTTAATTTTCCACTGAAAAACCATTGTAAAAATAAAAAAATTCTTGTGGATGAGTTGGTTAGGAAGACAGAATTAGTTTCTGACGATGAACAATATTGCGTGAAGGCGACGACTGTCCGGGGCCCTTAAAAAGGACCATTCATTTTCCCGTTCCCGGAAGGGAAAGGTTTTTGCTTCTACGTTAGTCTGTTTCCCCCCACCTTGACCTTTTCGTACCCCCCTAATTAACTACCCCTATTTTTAAAGTGTTCTTAACTGTCTGAAAAAAGTTTCAACGACCCCCCGAACGTCTTCAAAAACCCCAATTTGTAATAAATATATTATTTTATTTATTATTTTATTATTATTATTATTTTTTATTTTATTATTATTATTATTTTTTTTATTTTTATTATTATTAGTCGTAGTAGTTAGTAGTAATATTATGCTTGTTGTTGTTATTATAGAAACAACTAGAGCCGGTGTAAAGACACACCACAGAAAATAGTCACTCATTTGGGCTTGACTCAGGAACCAGAATATTCAAACTTACGTTCAGTTCACAGTGAATTTCGTCGCATTGTGTCAGGGCGCTAACCGCGAAATTTAGAGAGCGATCCGCATTTTCAATTTGGCAGTGAGAGAGAGAGAGAAAACAACACTTTGAAAAAAAACCATTCCACTTTTGACAGTGAAGGAGGGAGGGGAGGGAGAGGGGAGGGGAGGGGAGGAGAGGGGAATATCAAAACAATAGCGTCGAAATACGGCAACAGTGAACTGGAAATATGCAAAGCGATACCGAACATATATATTCTTGGGGGGAAAGGGAAAGGGAGGAGGGAGGGGGGAAGGGAAAGAGCACGGAGAAGGGGGGAGAGAAGGGGGAGGGGAGGAGGGGGAAGAGAAGGGGGAGGGCAGGAAGGGGGGAGAGAACGGGGAGGGGACGAGGGGGGAGAGAAGGGGGAGGGTAGGAGGGGGGAGAGAAGGGGGAGGGTAGGAAGAGGGGAGAGAAGGGGAAGGGGGAGGAGGGGGGGACTGGAGGTTCTGGCAATAGAGATAGTTTTTTTTCATTTACATTCAAATAAAGTTTTCTCTCGTTCATGGTCAGGAAGCAGCGGCCCCTCAGCCCCCTAGTGTGTGTTGATGGTACCATGTTGATGACACCATGTTGATGGTACCATGTTGATGGTACCATGTTGATGGTACCATGTTGATGGTACCATGTTGATGGTACCATGTTGATGATACCATGTTGATGGTACCATGTTGATGGTACCATGTTGATGGTACCATGTTGATGGTACCATGTTGATGGTACCATGTTGATGATACCATGTTGATGGTACCATGTTGATGATTGTTGACGAGATTGATGGTACCATGTTGATGATTGTTGAAGAGATTGATGGTACCATGTTTATGATTGTTGACGAGATTGATGGTACCATGTTGATTGTTGACGAGAGTGATGGTACCATGTTGATGATACCATGTTGATGGTACCATGTTGATGGTACCATGTTGATGATACCATGTTGATGGTACCATGTTGATGGTACCATGTTGATGGTACCATGTTGATGATACCATGTTGGATGGTACCTGTTGATGATACCATGTTGTTGTACCATGTTGATGGTACCATGTTTTATGGTACCATGTTGATGATACCATGTTGATGGTACCATGTTGATGATTGTTGACGAGATTGATGGTACCATGTTGATGATTGTTGAAGAGATTGATGGTACCATGTTTATGATTGTTGACGAGATTGATGGTACCATGTTGATTGTTGACGAGAGTGATGGTACCATGTTGATGATACCATGTTGATGGTACCATGTTGATGATTGTTGACGAGATTGATGGTACCATGTTGATGATACCATTTGATTGGTACCATGTTGATGTACCATGTTGAGATACCATGTTGATGATACCATGTTGATGGTACCCTGTTGATGGTACCATGTTGATGGTACCATGTTGATGATACCATGCTGATGGTACCATGTTGATGATTGTTGACGAGATTGATGGTACCCTGTTGATGATT
>NW_026508835.1:0-13788 GCF_026875155.1 Cherax quadricarinatus
GTGTATCTTTATGTGAACGCATGACGAAAGAGACAGACTCAGAAGTGTCCCTCTTTGCAGATGATGTGAAGTTAATGAGGAGAATTAAATCAGATGCATACCAGACAGGTCTACAAAGAGACCTGGGCAGGCTGGATGCGTGGTCCAGCAAATGGCTCCTAAAATTTAACCCCGCCAAATGTAAAGTCATGAAGATCGGAGAAGGGGAAAGAAGACCGCAGACAGAGGAGGCCAAAGACTGCAAACCTCACACAAGGAGAAAGATCTAGGAGTGAGTATTATACCGAGTATGTAGCCAGAAGCACATATTAACCAGATAGCTGCTGCGGCATATGGGCGCCTGGCAAACCTGAGAATAGCGTTCCGGTACCTCTGTAAGGAATCGTTCAAGACTTTATACATTGTGTACGTCAGGCACATACTGGAGTACGCAGGACCAGTTTGGAACCCACGCCTGGTCAAATACGTCAAGGACCAACACCTGGTCAAACACGTCAAGAAATTAGAGAAAGTGCAAAGGTTTGCAACAAGGCTAGTTCCAGAGCTAAAGGAAATGTTCAACGAAGAAAGGTTAAGGGAGATCGGTCTGACGACACTGGACGACAGGAGGGTCAGGAAAAACGTGATAACGACATACAAAATACTGCTGAACAGACAAGGTGAACAGAGACACGATGTTCAAGAGATGGCCCACAGAAAAAAAGGGGTCAAAATTGGAAGTTTGAGAACTCAGATGAGTCAAAGGGATGTTAGGAAGTATTTCTTCAGCCACAGAGTTGTTAGGAAGTGGAACAGTCTGGCAAGAGAAGTAGTGGAGGCAGGAACCATAAGCAGTTTTAAAAGATGAGGTATGATAAACTCATGGAGCAGGGAGAGGGAGGACCTAGTAGCGGTCAGTGAAGTGGCGGAGCCAGAAACTGATTTTTGACCCCTGTAACCACAATTAGGGGAGTACACACACACACACACACACACACACACACACACACACACACAGCTCGGACTCGACCCCCGCAACCTCAACTAGGTGAGTACACACAAAGCACACACACGCACACGCACACACACACACACCACAGAGTACAGTTAGGTGAGTACAGACACATGCAGGCACACACACACACACACACACACACACACACACACACACACACACACACACACACACACACACACACACACACACACACACACACACACACACACACACACACAGAGTTGTTAAGTAGTGGAATAGTCTGCCAAGCGATGAAGTGAAGGCAGGAACCATAGATAGCTTCAAGACGAGGTATGATAAAGCTCATGGAGCAAGGAGAGAGAGGACCTAGTAGCGTTTAGTGACGAGGCGGGGCCAGGAGGTGATCTCGATCCCTGTAACTACAATTAGTTGAGTACAATTAGGCGAGTACACACACACACACACACACACACACACACAGAAGTGTCCCTGCTCGCAGATGATGTGAATTAATGAGGAGAACAAACAGATGAGGAACGGCAGGATTTTTCAAAGAGCCCTGACAGGCGGGACACCGGGCCAGAAACCCTGGCTTCTCGTTTAATCCCCCAAAATGCAAGGTCATGAAGATCCAAGGAAGGGCAAAGAAGACCGCAGACGGATATGGCCTAGGTGGCCAAAGACTGCAAACCTCGCTCAAGGAGAAAGATCTTGGGTGAATAACCCCGAGCATGTCCCGGAAGCACCATCAACCAATAACTGCTCAGCATATGGCGCCTGGAAAAAACCTGAAAACAGCTTTCCCCGATACCTTAGTAAGGAATCGTTCAAGACACTGTACACTGTGCCGTGTACGTCAGGCCCATACTGGAGTATGCAGTACCTGTTTGGAACCCGCACTTGATCAAGCACGTCAAGAAATTAGAGAAGGTGCAAAGGTTTGCGACAGGGTTAGTTCCAGAGCTAAGAGGAATGTCCTATGAAGAAAGATTAAGGGAAATCGGCCTGACGACTCTTGAGGACAGGAGAGTCAGGGGAGACATGATAATAACATACAAAATACTGCGTGGAATAGACAAGGTGGACACAGACAGGATGTTCCAGGGAGGGGACACAGAAACAAGGGGTCACAATTGGAAGTTGAAGACTCAGATGAATCAAAGGGATGTTAGGAAGTATTTCTTCAGCCATAAAATAGTCAGGAAGTGGAATAGCCTAGCAAGTGAGGTAGTGGAGGCAGGAACCATACATAGTTTTAAGATAACGTATGATAAAGTTCATGCAGCAGGGAGAGAGAGGACCTTGTAGCACTCAGTGAAGAGGCGGGGCCAGGAGCTGAGTATCGACCCCTGCAACCACAATTAGGTGAGTACAATTAGGTGAGTACAAAACACACACACAGAACACACAACGCACACACAAAACCCCACAGACACACACACACCACACACACACACACACAGACACACACACACGCACACACACACACACACACACACACACACACACACACACACACACCACACACACACACACACACACACAAGGTCCTAGTATGGCGTTCACCCCTTCGCGGAGTGTTAAAACTGTATACCCACCCACCCTCGCCCACCCTCTCCCACCCTCTCCCCCCCCCTCCCACCCTCGCCCACCCTCTCCCCCCCTCGTCAACCCTCGCCCACCCCTCTCCCACCCTCGCCCACCCTCTCCCACCCTCGTCAACCCTCGCCCACCCTCGTCAACCCCTCCCACCCTCCTCCCACCCTCTCCCACCCTCGCCCACCCTCTCCCACCCTCGTCAACCCTCGCCCACCCTCTCCCACCCTCGCCCACACCCCTTTCCCCCCCTCGCCCACCCTCTCCCACCCTCGTCAACCCTCGCCCACCCTCTCCCACCCTCGCCCCACCCTGCCCACCCTCGTCAACCCCGCCCACCCCTCCCACCCCTCCCCCCCACCCTCTCCCTCCCTCGTCAACCCTCGCCCACCCTCGTCAACCCTCGCCACCCTCTCCCACCCTCTCCCACCCTCTCTCCCTCCCTCGTCAACCCTGCCCACCCTCGTTTAAAACCCCCGCCCACCCCTCCACCCTCTCCCACCCTCTCCCCCCTCGTCAACCCTCGCCCACCCCGTCACCCTCGCCCACCCTCCCCACCCTCTCCCACCCTCTCCCTCCCTCGTCAACCCTCGCCCACCCCGTCAACCCTCCCCCCACCCTCTCCCACCCTCTCCCACCCCCTCCCTCCATCGTCAACCCTCGCCCACCCTCGTCAACCTCGCCCACCCTCTCCCACCCTCTCCCACCCTCTCCCTCCCTCGTCAACCCTCGCCCACCCTCGTCAACCCTCGCCACCCTCGCCCACCGTCGTCAACCCTCGCCCACCCTCCCCCACCCTCTCCCTCCCTCGTCAACCCTCGCCCACCCTCGTCAACCCTCGCCCACCCTTTCCCACTCTCTCCCCTCTCGTCAACCCTCGCCCACCCTGTCAACCTCGCCCACCCTCGCCCCCCTCGTCAACCCTCGCCCACCCTCTCCCACCCTCTCCCACCCTCTCCCTCCCTCGTCAACCCTCGCCCACCCTCGTCAACCCTCGCCCACCCCTCCCACCCTCTCCCACCCTCTCCCTCCCTCGTCAACCCTCGCCCCACCCTCGTCAACCCTCGCCCACCCTCTCCCACCCTCTCCCACCCTCTCCCTCCCTCGTCAACCCTCGCCCACCCTCGTCAACCCTCGCCCACCCTCTCCCACCCCTCTCCCACCTCTCCCTCCATCGTCCAACCCCCGCCCACCCTCGTCAACCCTCCCCCCACCCTCTCCCACCCTCTCCCCCCCTCTCCCTCCCTCGTCCCCAAACCCTCGCCCACCCTCGTCAACCCTCGCCCCCCCTCGCCCACCGTCGTCACCCTCGCCCACCCTCTCCCCCCCTCTCCCTCCCTCGTCAACCCTCGCCCACCCCGTCAACCCTCGCCCACCCCTTTCCCACTCTCTCCCTCTCTCGTCAACCTCGCCCACCCTCGTCAACCCTCGCCCACCCTCGCCCACCCTCGTCAACCCCGCCCACCCTCTCCCACCCTCTTCCTCCCCTCGTCAACCCTCGCCCACCCTCGTCCACCCTCGTCAACCCTCGCCCACCCTCGTCATCCCTCGCCCACCCTCGTCAACCCTTTGCCCACCCCCGTCCACCCTCGTCAACCCTCGCCCACCCTCGTCACCCCGCCCACCCTCGTCAACCCTCGCCCACCCTCGCCCCCCCTCGTCAACCCTCGCCCCCTCCCTCTCCCACCCTCGTCAACCCTCTCCCCACCCTCGTCAACACTCGCCCACCCTCCTCCCACCCCTCTCCCCCCTCGTCAACCCTCGCCCACCCTCGTCAACCCTCGCCCACCCTCGTTAACCCCCTTAACCCCCCGCCCACCCTCTCCACCCTCGTCAACCACCGCCCCATCCTCTCCCACCCTCTCCCACCCTCGTCAACCCTCGCCCAAACCCTCGTTAACCCTCTCCCACCCTCCCCACACCCTCTCCTCACCCTCGTCAACCCTTGCCCACCCTCGCCCACCCTCGCCACCCTCTCAACCCTCGCCCACCCTCTCCCACCCTCTCCACCCCTCCCACCCTCTCCCTCCTCGTCAACCCTCGCCACCCTCGTCAACCCTCGCCCACCCTCTCCCACCCTCCCCCCCACCCTCTCCCTCCCTCGTCAAACCCCCGCCCACCCTCGTCACCCTCGCCCACCCTCTCCCACCCTCTACCACCCCTCCCACCCCTCCCACTCTCTCCCCTCCCTCGTCAAACCCTCGCCCCCCTCTTAACCCTCGCCCACCCTCTCCCACCCTCTCCCACCCCTCTCCCCCCCTTTGTCAAACCCCCGCCCACTCGTCAAACCCTCGCCCACCCCTCCCCCCACTCTCCACCCTCTCCCTCCCTCCCCAACCTCGCCCCCCCCTCGCAACCCTCGCCACCCCTCTCCCACCCCTTCCCACCCTCCCCCTCCCTCGCAACCCCCGCCCACCCCTCTCAACCCTCGCCCACCCTCTCCCACCCTCTCCCACCCCTCCCTCCCTCGTCCAACCCCTCGCCCCCCCCCTCGCCCAACCCTCCCCACCCTCCCCCCACCCTCGTAAAACCCCGCCCATCCTCCCCCACCCTCTCCCACCCTCGTAAAACCCTCCTCAACCCTCGTTAACCCTTTCCCCCACCCCTCCCCCTTCCCTCCCCCCACCCCGCCCAACCCTTGCCCACCCCGGGCCCACCCCGGCCCACCCTCGTCAACCCTCGCCCACCCTCCCCCACCTCGTCAACCCTCCCCCCACCCTCGTCAACCTGCCCAAACCCTTGGGCCCCCCTGGGCCAACCCTCGCCCACCCTCTCCCACCCCGCAACCCCGCCCACCCCTCCCCCCACCCTCGCCCAACCCTCCCCACCCCCCTTCCCCCCCTCGTCAACCCTCCCCCAAACCCCCCCAACCTCACCCACCCCCCCCCACCCTCCCCACCCCTCCCCCCCCTTGGGCCATCCCCGCCCCCCCCTCCCCAAACCCTGAATGCTTTATAGAATAGATTCCCCTTGCCCACCTCCCCCCAATCTTTCCCAACCCCGCCCACCCCCCCTCCCCCCCCTCTTAGTCAATTTCCCCACCCTTTTCACCCTTTTTCCTTTCCTCCCCCCCTCCCCTCTTTTCTCACCTCCCCCCCTTTCCCCCCTCCCCCGGACGTATGACCCCCTTTCCCCACCCATCCCCACTCAATCCCCCCCCCCCCCACCCGGGCCCCAAACCCATCCCCCCTCCCTCTCCCCCCAATCTCGTCCCATCCCCACCAAGAACCAATGCAAAAACCCCCACCGCCCCCCCCGCCCAAAACCACCCAAAAAAACACCCAGGTTCCCCATTCCCCAAAGACGGGTTTTTGATCCAAGGTATGAGAGCATTTATTCCCCTCCCTCCGATCAAACCCCCCCTTTTATCCCTCATCCTAAGGCGCTGTTGGGCTTTTTAAAGGCTTTTGCGCTTTCCCCGTGAAAGCCCAAATTTTAAAAAAGTAATAAAAATAATAATTATTATTATAATTAAAATTTTGCAAACTTAAAAAGGGAAATGAATCCCGTATTTACTCACAGATTCTCTCTTTTCTTTTTTTACCAAAAAAAACCTTAAAAACTGACCCCAAACCCTTTTTATGACACGTGCATTTTAATTTAAAACTTTTAAACCAAATTTAAAAAAATTTGATATTTTTTTCGAAATTTTTGCCTACACAATTTTTCGCTTAAACCCCATTCCCGGGAAGAAAAGCGTTCTGTTTAAAAACCCAAAAACGCAAGTTTTTTCCTGGGCACGACCCCACACAAAAGCACCGCACACGCACACCAACACCACCCCCACAAACCCCCACGCCAAAAATTTTATATAAAATATATAAATATATTAAAATAAATAAAATATATAAATATATATATAAAATATATAAATATATATATAAATATATGTTTATAATATATATATAATATAAAATTTTATAAAATATAATATATATATATTGTTAAATATAAATATTTTGTGTTTAGGAGAAGGCTGGAGGCAGTGGGGATGTCCAAAGTCTGAGGGGAATGTGTGGGGGTGAATATAAAGCAAGAATTCCCTAGTTTGGGGAAATTAGGAAAAGGTGCGGGGTTACCCAAACGTTTTTCCAAGGGGTGAGGAAGGGTTTTTTTGAAAGGGGGTTCGGGCATGTAGAGAGAAAGGAGCGAAACAGGGAAAAGACTTCAAGAGTGTATCAAATCTTTTTGGAAGGAAGGGGGGGTTTGGGGGCGGCCCCAGGAAGGGGTTTGGGGGAGGGGTTATAAAAATTTTATATTTTTAAATTATATAATATATAATATATAAATATAAAATATATATAAATATATATATATTATATATATATATAAAATTGGTAAAAACCCTTTGGGTAAAAAAACGACAATTTGGGTTTTGAAAACACTAGTTTGGGTTTACATCAATCTAGTGGAACTTTGTGTTAATTAAAACTTTTTAAAGTATCAGGACAACTGTTAAAAACAGTGTTTTGGGTTGGCAATGGGCAGCCCCTCAGTGTGGCTTGCCAACCTCTTAAAGGAAAACCGGGAGACAGAAAAAATTCAGCACCCTTAATTCCCAACCCCTTTCCCCGGGCAAAGATACTTTGTAAATATCCGGGTTTTTCTATCCGAGCGTCTCAAATCCGGGGCCCCTTCTAAACCAAGATCAATGCATTTTAAACCACAATAAATTTACACTTGAACTCAAAAATGATGGCAAATTTCCTTTTCCCCTCAAACTTTTCTACTGTGCAGTTTCTCCCGACATGAAAAACTTCTTTTCCCAAAGTGTATAGAAAACCTACCAACAAGAAATCTTATAAACCTTCTATTCAAAACCCAAGAAAACCCGCCCCAAAGAGAGGAGCCCCTCATTGGTTTCTTCTTGAGAGCTTTCGCATCTCCACCCCCTTTTTTTCCCCTAGAAGAAAAATGCACTTACATAACACAAGCCTTTAAAAACCGTCTTAAATTTCCCTTTTTTTCTTCATCCAAATTTCAGACTAAAGGGACAAAGCTTCCTCAACAAACTGCCCTTGGAACAGCCCCCTAAACGTTCATATACCCCCCTGTGGCGATTTTCCCACAAAATACCGCCGGGCACTTGCTATGAGTAACATCAACTTTTCCAAACCTAAATCCCATCATCTATCAAAGCCCCTCACTACGAAACGCACCCCACACCTCTAATTTCTACAGCAGGCGTCTACACTATCCCCGGGGGTTTTCTGCCCCCAAAAAAATATGAAAGGCGAACAGGCAGAGATCTTGCAGTCCGCCTAAATTTGAACATCGAAATGCCTCTACAGAACGATTTTAAGGTAGGCCTGTGTCCCCCCACAGAGACTCCACGGGACATTTAAAGAACGGGGAAGGGAGGCAAAACCGTTCTCCCCAAAACCAACCCCAGAGGGCCCGACGGGCCAGAACCCCACAAATTCGCCGTCACCGACACTATAGAACGCAACACTGGAAATTTCCAAAATTTTTCCAAAAACATTGGCATACATGATATTTAAACCCCGCCCCAAACCCCCAACAACACGGGAAAGCACATTATTTCATCGTCTCCCCCCTTTCCTCATAAATGGGTAAAAAGGTTGTTTTGATAAAGACCTCCTGGGCATGAGCCAGTAGGGCCTTCTCCAGGTTCCTCCATTCTTATTTCTTTTTGACTTCCACAGGTACGTGCGCCCAAAATCCCCCACTCCCCCCCGCCTAAAATATAAAATTTTGTCTTTCTACCTCGTATTTTAAAGAAGTGACAAGGTCCCAGGCCGGGAAAAGGGCCCTTCTAATAAATATTTTATAATTGTTTGTTTAAATTTCCCTTTCAAAACCCATTATATATATATATTTTATATATATATATATATATATTTATATATATATAATATAAATATAATATCAAAATAAATATTGTGTATTCACCTATTTGTGGTTGCGGGGGTCAGTTTTAAAGCTCCGGGCCCCGCCTTTTCACTGTTTGCAAATTGGGACATAGTCAGCAGGTGGGAAATAATTTATGGCAGGTAATGGGAACAAGCCCTTTAATCTGTTTTAAGGCGGGGTAATGAAATTGGGAAGGGCAGAGAGAGACCGCTGGAAAAGTACAGGTAAAGCCATAAAGTATTAGGAAAAAGGGAAGGATTCTAGGGCCCAATTTGGGTAAAAAACTGCGGGCTAGACAGGTACTGCAAGGAACTTGAAATCCCTTTCCCAATTAAAACTGGGACCATTTTTTTGGCAAACATGAATTTATGCAAGGGGTGGGGGTCACTCTCTGGGATTGGGGTGGTTTTCATTACCAATTCGATAGAGAAGATAAAAAAAATGACTTGTCTAGGAAATTTTAAAAAGATAGATTATAGAGGTATTTTGTTTGTGGGGGAAAAATCAGGCTGCAGCAAAAATTTGGGTTAAAAGCAGCAAATTTTTTACCGGGATACCTCAGGGGTATGTTTTTAAAAAAAAATATTTAAAAAAAAGTTTTTCAATAAAGGCAAAAACAATTTTATCAACAAAAATACAAGACAGTAAGGGGAACGAGTGACTTTGCTCCCCTTTAAAGGGATAAAATTTTTAAAAGTATAACCCAAGGGGGGGTAACTATACCCATACAAAAATTTTATATTTTACTATTTAAATAGGAGTCTAAGAAATAAGATAGATTAAAATTTCTTGCAAGTTGGGAAAAAGGGTTTTTTTGGTATTAAATTGGGATAAACAGAGACTGGTTTAAACCCCAAGGATAGAGAAAAAGCCTTCTTTAAAGCAACATCCGGGGTTTAAAACTATTCCACACTGATAGGGGCAACAGGGGAAAGGGGGGTTTTTGGGGGTGGCGATTTTTGTCAGAGAAAAATTTAAAAAGTTTTTCTTTTACATATATAAATAAATCATCGAACACCCGAATCTGTTTTGGCCCCACAGTTTCTCGAGGAAAGTGACAAATTAATTTTGGGGGGTGATTTTAAAAGGCCCCCAAAATTTTAGAGGGATGCAGTAACCCGTTTTGGGATAAATTCATAAAGGAATCAGATATGAAAATGTTGTGATAAAGGGAAAATTTTTAACCCTTTAAAAAAATTGTTGGAACAATATAACAGGGAAAACTTGACTCTAGGACTTTCTTTATACGGTTTAGGGTTGCTTTTTAAAAACAGGGTTTTGACGAACCAACTAGAGGGGGAAAAATCTGCTTGACTTGGTTCTTGCCAACAAAGATTCCCCTAATTAATAAACCTGAGGTTAATGATTTAAACCTTTAGGAAAGTGATCACAAACACCCTTTGTTTTTAAAATTTTTCCCTAAATTTTCCCGATAACTGCAACAAAACTCTGTCCCCAGATTTTTTCTTGGCCCACTTTTTTGGGACTGGAAAAAATTTCCTGGGGGCTAAAATTGGGATGTCCCACTATGGGGCCGGGAGGTGAACTTGGTTTCCCAAAATGACGTTTTTCAACCCCTTTTTTTTCCCCAGTAGGGAAAAAAGATCTAACAAAAAGAAACCCAAATGGATGAAAAAAGATTAAAACATCTCATTGGGGAAAAGAAAAGGCATATATTTGGGGTAACAAAAGAGGGGGTGGGGAGCTAAGAAATCAATAATTTCCCGTTAAAGAGAGAAAAAAAAAAAAAGGGAAAAAGAAAAGCAAAAAGGGGTTATGAAAACTAAGTTCGCAAGGGATTTCAAAACAACCCCCAAAAAGGGTTTTTTCAGGTATACAGAAGTAAAATTAGGGACAAGAAATTTGGCCCCCTTAAGATAACCCTGGTCAGATCACTGGCAGTGGGAAAGGAATGTGTGAAATTCTCAATACCTACTTCCTCTCAGTTTTCACCCCGGAAAAAACTAGCGATTTTTTTCTGAAATAATAGATTAAGTAGAACAGGAAAGATAAAAAATTGCCGATTGCGGGAACAAAAGGGCATGGGCCCTAAAAAATAGAGAAACTAAAACCTAACCCAAAACCCCCGGGGCCTGATGAAATGTTTTCAAGGGGGTTAAAGGAATGTAAAGAGGAACTGGCCCAATCTTTTAACATATCACTACAAAAAAAGGGATAGCGCCTGATAAGTGGGAAAAAAGGGCAAATGTAAAAACCTATTTTCAAGGGAGGTGGGCAGGTTCTTGGCTTCGAACTACAGGGCCAATAAGTTTTTTACCCCCCACATGGGAAAAATTTTTGAAATCAAAATTGGGGAAGAAATTCGTAGCCCCTCGCAAAGGGCCCGATTGGGTTAATGAATCTCAAAATGGTTTTTTAAAACAAAGGGGGGGTTTCCCGTCTTACGAATTTACTAACTTTTTTCACTAAGGTGTTTGAGGAGGTAGATCATGGTAATGAATATGATATTGTGTATATGGACTTCAGTAAGGCTTTCAATAGAGTTCCACACCAGAGGCTATTGAGGAAACTTAATAGGAGAAATTTTTTCCTGGGTAGAGGCATGGCTGACGAATAGGCAGCAGAGAGTTTGCATAAAATTTCTAATTGGTCAAAAGAGAGGCATATATAGGCAAATCAAAAGAGGAGAGGGGCAATTAAAAATCAATATATTCAGTTAAAGAGAGAAATAAAAAAAGGAATTAGAAAAGCAAAAAGAGATTTTGAGGTTAAAGTTGCAAGAGAATCGAAGACTAACCCAATAGGATTCTTTCAGATATACAGAAGTAAGATCAGGGACAAGATAGGCCCACTCAAAAGTTCCTCGGGTCAGCTCACTGACAGTGATAAGGAAATGTGTAAATTTTTAACACATACTTCCTCTCAGTTTTTACCCCAGGAGGATACCAGCGATATTCCAGTAATGATAAATTATGTAAAAACAGGACGATAATAAACTGGGGCACATTAGGGTCACAACGAAAATGGTCCTTAGGCAAATAGATAAATTAAAACCTAACAAATCCCCGGGCCCTGATGAACTGTATGCAAGGGTTCTAAAGGAATGTAAAGAGGAGCTTAGCAAACCTTTGGCTAATCTTTTCAACATATCACTACAAACTGGCATGGTGCCAGATAAGGGGAAAAAATGGCAAATTTTGATACCTATTTCAAAACGGGTTTGACAGGTCCTTTAGCTCGAACTATAGACCAATAAGCCCCAACCTCCATAGTGGGAAAATTTATGGAATCAAAAAATTGCCGAGGCAGTTCGTAGCCACCTTGAAAAGCATAAATTAATCAACGAATCTCAGCATGGTTTTACAAAGGGGCATTCCTGCCTTACGAATTTGTTAACTTTTTTCACTAAGGTATTTGAGGAGGTAGATCATGGTAATGAATATGATATTGTGTACATGGACTTCAGTAAGGCTTTTGACAGGGTCCCACATCAGAGACTATTGAGGAAAATTAAGGCACATGGAATAGGAGGAGAAATTTTTTCCTGGATAGAGGCATGGTTGACAAATAGGCAGCAGAGAGTTTGCATAAATGGGGAGTTAAGACACATGTGCAACATCTGGATATCTTTATTGTAGACGTTTCGCCATCCAGTGGCTTTATCAATACAGATTCTAGGACATAACAGGAAGACAGTAAAACTATATACAAAAGATGAGGTAATCAGTCCCTCGGCCTTGGAGTTAGTGTTCACAGCATCGTGGTGGAGGAGATTCTCCTCCACCACGGTGACCTGACCTGACTAGGTTGGGTGCATTGGCTTAAGCCGGTAGGAGACTTGGACCTGCCTTGCATGGGCCAGTAGGCCTGCTGCAGTGTTCCTTCGTTCTTATGTTCTTATGTTCTTATGTTCTTATAAATGGGGAGAAATCAGAATGGGGGCACGTCACAAGCGGTGTTCCTCAGGGGTCAGTGTTGGGCCCCTTGTTGTTCACAATTTACATCAACGACATAGATGAGGGAATAAATAGCGGCATAAGCAAATTTGCTGATGACACCAAAATAGGCCGTCCAATTCATTCTAATGAGGACAATAGAGCACTCCAGGATGATTTGAATAGACTGATGCAATGGTCGGATAAGTGGCAGATGCAGTTTAATATTGACAAATGCAAAGTTCTAAATGTTGGACAGGTAAATAACCATGCCACATAAAACTAAATAATGTAGACTTAATACACGATGTGAAAAGGATATAGGATTCTGGGTTAAATAGTAATCTAAAAGCAAGACACAGTGCATTAGTGTTCTCAATAAAGCTAACAGAATTCTTGGCTTCATATCTAGAAGTATAAATATTAGAAGTCCTCAGGTTGCTCTTCAACTCTATATATCCTTGCTAAGGCCTCATTTAGACAATGCTGCTCAGTTCTGGTCACCGTATTACAGAATGGTTGGAAAACGTACAGAGGAGGATGACAAAGATGATCCCATGTATCAGAAATCTTCCCTATGAGGATAGACTGAGGGGCCTGATTCTGCACTCTCTCGAAAGACGTAGAATTAGGGGGGATATGATCGAGGTGTATAAATGGAAAACAGGAATAAATAAAGAGGATGTAAATAGCGTGCTGAAAATTTCCAGCCAAGACAGGACTCGCAGCAATGGTTTCAAGTTGGTTCCTCCCACTCCCTGCTCCATGAGCTTTATCATACCTCGTCTTAAAACTATGTATGGTTCCTGCCTCCACTACATCGCTTGTCAGACTGTTCCACTTCGTGATAATTCTGTGGCTGAAGAAATACTTCCTAACATCCCTTTGACTCATCTGAGTCTTCAGCTTCCAATTGTGACCCCTTGTTTCTGTGTCCCATCCCTTGAACATCCTGTCTCTGTTCACCTTGTCTATTCCACGCAGTATTTTGGTATGTCGTTTTTCAGTCTTCCCTGACCGTCCCGTCCTCCAGTGTCGTCAGACCGATTTTCCCTTAACCTTTCTTCGTTGGACATTCCCCTTAGCTCTGGAACTAGCCTTGTTGCAAACCTTTGCACTTTCTCTAATTTCTTGGCGTGTTTGACCAGATGTGGTTTCCAAACTGGTGGCTGCGTACTCCAGTATGGGCCTGACGTACACACTGTATAAAGTATTGAGCGATCCTTACTGAGGAACCGAACGCATTCTCAGGTTTGTCAGGCGCCCATATGCCGCGGCAGTTATCTGGTTAATGTGTGCTTCTGGCGACTACTTTGGGATTAAACTCACTCCTAGATCTTTCTCCTTGAGTGAGGTTTGCAGTCTGGCCTCCACCTATACTCTGTCGCGGTGTACTTTCCCCTTCTCCCCCTTCATGACTTTACATTTGCCCGGGGGTTTAAAATTTTAGGAGCCAGTTGCGGA
>NW_026508836.1:0-5000 GCF_026875155.1 Cherax quadricarinatus
ATTTTATATATATAATATAAATATATATTAATGGGGAAACCGGCACATGCGATCACAAATCAATTACCTTTAGCACAGAATGGAAGTATGATTAGGGAAAACTCATAACATTTTCCAATTTTCGTTTAGAAGATTACAATGGGCCCTTAGAAACATTTATCATCTGGGGACGGGGGTAACAAAGAGACTATCAATATAACATTTTCTAAACACTATACATCTGCTCAAAGAATTTTTACCCCCAATAAAAAAAATTAAATCAAAAGAAAGCCCCAAAATGGATGAAAATAAGCTGAAATATCTACAGAGCAAAAAAAGGAATTTAAGGCGTATCAAAAGAGGTGGGGGTCATTTTAATAAAATCAGTATTTTACTTTAAAGGGACTTTAAAAAGGGGATAAAAAAGCAAAAAGGGACTATGAAATTAAAGTTGCCGGGGATTCTAAAACAAACCCAAAAAATTTTTTCCAGGTCTATGAACAAAATCAGAGATAAGATAGGTCCCCTTAAAAATAACTAGGGGCATTTTACGAAAAAAGAGAATGAAATGGCCGTTTTTAAATATTTTTTTCTCTGGGTTTTTTAACACAGGAAGACATAACAATATTCCAGAATTAATTTTTTATAGTGGGCTAGAAGAAGATAAATTTGTAACATAAACAGCACTATAAAAATGGTTGGTGAAGCGATAACCGACTGAAGCAAATTAAGTTCCAGGGTCCGATGAGGTTTTTTCAAGGGGTTTTTGGGAATGCAAAAGGGAAACCTGTAACCATTAACTAAATTTTTAATTTATCTTTCAAACGGTGTAGTTCTGATATTGGAAAGAGGGCTAATGTAATTCCTATTTTTAAAACGGGGACAAGTCGTTACCGTAAATTCCCCCCAATAAGCCGACCTAAATTTGTGGGAAAATTTACTAAGTCAATTATAGCAGATTTATAAAAAGCCATCTCGATAAGCAAGCTTGTTTAATGAACTCAGCTGGATCAAAGGGGGGGCCGGGGTCTTTCTAACTAATTTATTAATTTCTTCAGTAAAGCTTTTGAGGTTTGTTGATCACGATAAAGAATTTGATATTTTTTATTAGATTTTAGTAAGGCTTTTGATAGAGTTCCGCCCAATGACTGTTAAAGAAAGTGGCAGCTCATGGCATTGGGGGGAAAAAGTGCTCTCTTGGATCTATCTACTCCAGACAGGAAGCAGGAGTGTCCATAAATGGGGTTAAATCCAGGGGGGATCTGTCAATGGCGTTCCACAGGTCGGTCTTGGCCCGTTGTTGTTTATAATATATATCAATGATTTTGATGAGGGAATTACAGTGAAAGAGAAAAATTCACCGGACACAAAATGGGTAGGATAATTATTCAAACGTAGAGTTAGGGAATTTCAGGGGGATTAGACAAACCAATACCTTCAGAAAAGTGGCAGATGCATCATTAGATAAATCAAGGTTCTGAACTCGGAGGCCCCAAAACCCTAGCACTTAAATTTAAATAATGTAGAATTAGCAAAAAGATTGCGAAAAGGAAATGGGGGGGGGGGGGTACAGCAACCTTAAACCAAGACGCATCCCTAAGCGTACGTAATAAGACAAACGGATTACGGCATTTATATAAAAGAAGTGTAACAACAGAATCCAGGGGTTATATTACAGCTTTATACATCTTTAGTAAGGCCTCACCGTTTATGCACCATTCTGTCTCTTATTTTCAAAGGGACATAAATTCTTTAGAAAACATTCAGCTTGAATGCAAAATTAATACAAACATTAAAATCTTCCTTTGAAGAGAGATTGAAATGCTAAATTACATTCACTTGTTAGACGAAGAATGGGGGGGGCCGACGAAGTGTATAATGGAAGATGGGTATTAATAAAGGGATATTAATAAGGTTTGAGGGTGTCTCTCCAAAAAGAGAACCCGCAGTAATGGATTAAATTAGACAATTTAGATTTAGAAAGGACAAAAGTATTGGGTTTGAAAAAGGGTAGTTTATAGTGGAACAGCTACCTACTTGGGTTATTGAGGCTAAAACCTTGGTAGTTTCAAATTTAGGGTGGGTAAGTACATGAGTTAGAGGGGTTTTATTTTAGTGGATAGAGTTATCAGAGCTTATTTCTTGGGTAGTTTTGAAAATTTGGTTGGGTAAATGTTTTGTTAGTGGGATTGATTGTAAAGGACCTGCCTAGTATGGGCCAACAGGTCTGCTGCAGTGATCCTCCTTTCTTATGTTCTTATATATATATATATATAATATATATATTTTATATATATATATATATATATATATATAATATATATATATATATATATATATAAAAATATATATATATATATATATATATATATATATATATATATATGTCGTGCCGAATATGTAAAACTGGTCAATTAGCAAGAACTCATTTAAAATTAAGTCCATTCTAAAATTTTCTCTTATACGTTTAAAGATATATTTTTTTCATTAATGCTAATGTAAAAAATTTTAATTTTGCTCCAAAAGAATCTTAGAAAACTTACCTAACCTTATCATAACAAGGACAATTTATTTTAGCCTAACCCAACTAAATATATTTTAGAGTTGTTTACAATAATTTAATACTAAACAAACACAGTGAAATATATTTTTTTCGTTAGGTTCAGAATAATTTTGGCGAAATTATTGCATACACAAATTTTCGCTTGTCCTATATGGCAAGATGAGCGTTGCTATTTAAGCCAAGATTGCAAGTTCTGCCTATTCGGCACGACAATATATATATATATATATATATATATATATATATATATATATATATATATATATATATAAATATATATATATATATATAATATATATATATATATATATATATATATATATATATATATATATATGCAAGGAATTCGCGAACCTTAGGACAAGGTACCAGTGCTTTACCAATCTACCACACTGGACAATACCTTGGCGTGTAGCTTGCGCTTCACGTTTTGATCCAAGGCAGCCAGCTTTCAGGGAGAAGGTTTACAGCTTTTCATCTCATCCCCTGCATGCAACAGCCTGAAAGCTGGCTGCCTTGGATCAAAACGTGTAGCGCAAGCTACACGCCAAGGTATTGTCCAGTGTGGGTAGATTGGTAAAGCACTGCGTACCTTGTCCTAAGGTTCGTAGGTTCCAGTCTCCTTCAGCCAGAGATCAGTGTTTATATATATATATATATATAATATATATAATATAATATATATATTATATATTTATAATATATATATATTATATATATATATATGTCGTGCCGAATATGTAAAACTGGTTAATTAGCAAGAACTCATTTAAAATTAAGTCCTGTCTAAAATTTCCTCTTATACGTTTAAAGATATATTTTTTTCATTAATGTTGATGTAAAAATTTATAATTTTGCACCAAAAGGAACTTAGAAAACTTACCTAACCTTATTATAACAAGAGTAATTTATTTTAGCCTGACCCAACTAAATATATTTTAGATTTGTTTACAATAATTTAATACTAAACAAACACAATGAAATATATTTTTTTCGTTAGGTTCAGAATGATTTTGGCGAAATTATTTTATTATTATTTTGCTACCTTAATTTGTGTATTTTATCCTGTCAATTTAAATCTAATTATACTCTAATTCTTGTAAACAACTTATATAAGACCTTAGTGCAATTACAATTGAGAGTCTTGTTCCTTTATTATATTATTAGATTAATCACAGATTTACTCTAGCTCATTCTAGCTCAATACATAGTCAATACCAAATTCACTATACTAGACCATAGTGCAATTACTAGTGAGAGACTGGTGCTATTTGCAATTTGTATTTTTATATTATTAGACTAAACCTAGTTGTACTATAGCTCTTTCTAGCTCAATACATAGTCAATACCAAATTCACTATATTAGACCTTAGTGCAATTACTAGTGAGAGACTGGTGCTATTTTTAATTTGTATTTTTATATTATTAGATTAAATTCAGTTGTACCATAGCTCATTCTAACTCAATACATAGTCAATACAAATTCACATATTAGACCATAGTGCAATTACTAGTGAGAGACTAGTTCTATTTTTAATTTGTATTTTTATATTATTAGATTAAACCTATTGTACTTTAGCTCATTCTAGCTCAAAACATAGACTCCACAAAAGTCATCATTAGACCTTAGTGCAATTACAAGTGAGAGTCTTGTTCTATTTTTAATTTGTATTTTTATATTACTAGTTTATACCTAGTTGTACTTTAGTTCATTCCAGCACAACACATAGACAACATCAACTTCATTATGTGCAGTAGTGACTATACCCTACATGACCAAAATACTCTAGCTATATACTTGTCCAAACTTCCCACCACTACAGATATCAGTACTAGAACTCAACACACAACTCAGATATAAATAACCATAATTTAAACCTAGAAGATGATTGATCACGTTGACCCTGATCTAAACCTCCATAATCTGACACCCAATCAAAACCTATTGGAAAGTAACTGCCTTTATTACACAGCATCACAAGCCACCACTATCCTAAACAATGCTAAAAGTCTATCAGAGTACTTAACTACAACATCAGGTCCTTAAGCAAACACTATGATGACCTCCTAGCACTCCTTGAATCACTAAAGACACCCTTCTCCTGCATTATTCTTAACTGAGACCTGGCTTAAGCAGGACACAATAGATATCTACCCTCTACCAGGATACACAGCAATTCACAACTGCAGACCAAACCAAGTTGGGGGTGGTATTTGCAATCTATTACTCTAACCAATTATCTTGTCTTAGCACCACTTGCTTTAGTGATGAATATAGGGAATACATTTTTGCTAATTTTACTGTAAAAACCTTAAGACGCCTATAACAATCGGTGCCATTTACCGGATACCTCACACAAACATCCCAAATTTCAGTGAGAAATTAAAGTCACTAATAACAAACAGACAATGAATAAGCACCACCTTCTCTTAGCTGGAGACTTCAACATCAACCTTG
>NW_026508836.1:10000-13932 GCF_026875155.1 Cherax quadricarinatus
TACTCTCCTCCTACAAGCCACTGCTGCCTTCCCACCAGCGTTACTCCCCTCCTACAAGCCACTGCTGCCTTCCCTCCCCCCGTTACTCCCATCCTACAAGCCACTGCTGCCTTCCCACCCCCCGTTACTCCCTCCTACAGGCCACTGCTGCCTTCCCACAACGGTTACTCCCATCCTACAAGCCACTGCTGCCTTCCCCCCCCGGTTACTCCCATCCTACAAGCCACTGCTGCCTTCCCACCCCCCGTTACTCCCATCCTACAAGCCACTGCTGTCTTCCCACCCCCGTTACTCCCTCCTACAAGCCACTGCTGCCTTCCCACCCCCGGTTACTTCCTTCCTACAAGCCACTGCTGCCTTCCCACCCCCGGTAACTCCCCTCCTACAAGCCACTGGTGCCTTCCCACCCCCCGTTACTCCCATCCTACAAGCCACTGCTGCCTTTCCCACCCCCAGCCGCTGTTGCCTCCCTCTCCTTACAAGCCACTGGCTGCCTTCCCACCCCCGTTACTCCCATCCTACAAGTCACTGCTGCCTTCCCACCCCCTTACTCCCCTCCTACAAGCCACTGCTGCCTTCCCTCCCCCGTTACTCCCCTCCTACAAGCCACTGCTGCCTTCCCACCCCCCGTTACTCCCCTCCTACAAGCCACTGCTGCCTTCCCTCCCCCCGTTACTCCCCTCCTACAAGCCACTGCTGCCTTCCCTCCCCCCGTTACTCCCCTCCTACAAGCCACTGCTGCCTTCCCCACCCCATTACTCCCCTCCTACAAGCACTGCTGCCTTCCCACCCCCTGTTACTCCCCTACTATAAGCCACTGCTGCCTTCCCTTCCCCCGTTACTCCCTCCTACAAGCCACTGCTGCCTTCCCTCCCCCCGTTACTCCCTCCTACAAGTCCACTGCTGCCTTCCCACCCCCTGTTTCTCCCCTCCTACAAGCACTGCTGCCTTCCCTCCCCCCGTTACTCCCTCCTACAAGCCACTGCTGCCTTCCCTCCCCCGTTACTTCCCTCCTACAAGTCACTGCTGCCTTCCCTCCCCCGTTACTCCCTTCCTACAAGCCACTGCTGCCTTCCCCCCCAAGTAACTCCTTCCTACAAGTCACTGCTGCCTTCCCACCCCCCGTTACTCCCCTCCTACAAGCCACTGCTGCCTTCCCTCCCCCAGTTACTCCCTCCTACAAGCCACTGCTGCCTTCCCTCCCCCCGTTACTCCCTTCCTACAAGTCACTGCTACCTTCACACCCCCGTTACTCCCCTCCTACAAGCCACTGCTGCCTTCCCTCCCCCGTTACTCCCCTCCTACAAGCCACTGCTGCCTTCCCTCCCCCGTTACTCCCTCCTATAAGTCACTGCTGCCTTCCCACCCCCGTTACTCCCTCCTACAAGCCACTGCTGCCTTCCCTCCCCCCGTTACTCCCTCTCTACAAGCCACTGCTGCCTTCCCTCCCCCCATTACTCCCTTCCTGAAAGTCACTGCTGCCTTCCCACCCCCGTTACTCCCCTCCTACAAGCCACTGCTGTTTCCCTCCCCCGTTACTCCCTTCCTACAAGCCACTGCTGCCTTCCCCCCCTCGTTACTCCCCTCCTACAAGCCACTGCTGCCTTCCCTCCCCCGTTACTCCCTCCTACAATCCACTGCTGCCTTCCCTCCCCCGTTACTCCCTCCTACAAGTAACTGCTGCCTTCCCACCCCCCGTTACTCCCCTCCTACAAGCCACTGCTGCCTTCCCTCCCCCGTTACTCCCTTCCTACAAGTCACTGCTGCCTTCCCCCCCCGTTACTCCCCTCCTACAAGCCACTGCTGCCTTCCCCCCCCGTTACTCCCTTCCTACAAGCCACTGCTGCCTTCCCTCCCCCCGTTACTCCCTTCCTGGAAGTCACTGCTGCCTTCCCACCCCCGTTACTCCCCTCCTACAAGCCACTGCTGCCTTTCCCTTCCCCCCCGTTACTTCTACTCCCTTCCTACAAGCCACTGCTGCCTTCCCTCCCCCCGTTACTGCCTCCTACAAGTCACTGCTGCCTTCCACCCCCCGTTACTCCCCTCCTACAAGCCACTGCTGCCTTCCCACCCCCCGTTACTCCCCTCCTACAAGCCACTGCTACCTTCCCTCCCCCCGTTACTCCCTCCTACAAGCCACTGCTGCCTTCTCTCCCCCCGTTACCCCCTCCTACAAGCCACTGCTGCCTTCCCACCCCCGTTACTCCCCTCCTATAAGCCACTGCTGCCTTCTCCCCCGTTACTCCCTCCTACAAGCCACTGCTGCCTTCCCACCCCCGTTACTCCCCTCCTACAAGCCACTGCTATTTTCCTCCCCCCGTTACTCCCTACAAGCCACTGCCGCCTTCACACCCCCGTTACTTCCCTCCTACAAGCCACTGCTACCTTCCCTCCTCCCGTTACTCCCCTCCTACAAGCCACTGCTGCCTTCCCTCCCCCCGTTACTCCCCTCCTACAAGCCACTGCTACCTTCCCTCCCCGTTACTCCCCTCCTACAAGCCACTTGCTGCCTTCCCACCCTCCTTACTCCCCTCATACAAGCCACTGCTGCCTTCCCTCCCCCGTTACTCCCCTCCTACAAGCCACTGCTGCCTTCCCTCCCCCCGTTACTCCCCTCCTCAAGCACTGCTGCCTTCCCCCCCCCTTACTCCCCTCCTACAAGCCACTGCTGCCTTCCCTCCCCCCGTTACTCCCCTCCTACAAGCCACTGCTGCCTTCCCTCCCCCCTTACTCCCTTCCTACAAGCACTGCTGCCTTCCCCCCCCTGTTACTCCCCTCCTACAAGCCACTGCTGCCTTCCCTCCCCCTTACTCCCCTCCACAAGCACTGCTACTCCCTCTCCGTTACTCCCTCCTACAAGCCACTGCTGCCTCCTCTCCCCGTTACTCTCATCTAGAAGCCAGTGCTGCAGTTCCTCCGCCGTTATCCCAACTAAGACCAAAGCCACTGCGCTGCCCACCCTCGTTACTCCAGGCCTCAAGCCATGCTTGGCCTTCCCTCCACCGGTTTACCCACCTCCTACAAAAGCCAGAGGGGCTGAATACCCGTACTCCCGCTACAAAGCACTGCTGGCTTCCCACCCCCGTTATCCCCTCCTACAAACCACTGCTGCCTTCCTCCCCTTACCCTAAAGCCACGTGCTTCCAACGTTTCCCCTCTACAAACCACTGCTGCCTTCCCTCCCCGTTACTCCCCTCCTACAAGCCACTGCTGCCTTCCCACCCCGTTTATTCCCCTCCTACAAGCCACTGCTGCCTTCCCTCCCCCTTACTCCCCTCCTACAAGCACTTGCTGCCTTCCCTCCCCCTTACTCCCCTCTACAAGCCACTGCTGCCTTCCCTCCCCATTACTCCCCTCCTACAAGCCACTGCTGCCTTCCCTCCCCCTGTTACTCCCCTCCTACAAGCCATTGCTGCCTTCCCTCCCCCTTACTCCCCTCCTACAAGCCATTGCTGCCTTCCCTCCCCCTTACTCCCCTCCTAAAGCCACTGCTGCCTTCCCACCCCCCTTACTCCCCTCCTACAAGCCACTGCTGCCTTCCCTCCCCCGTGTTACTCCCTCCTACAAGCCTTGCTGCCTTCCCTCCCCCTTACTCCCCTTCAACAAGACACTGCTACCTTCCCTCCCCTCCTACAAGCCACTGCTGGCTCGCCTCCCACAAGTAATTGCCATTAAGGGAGGGAGTGTGCAGGGTGATAGGCAGTTTCCAAAACTGAAGAAAAAAAGTTGCAGGGGTGCATGGGATCAGGTGCCGAGTGTTGAAGATGCTATGGCGGTATTAGGGTGTAGGCTGACAGGAGGACGGAGAGTGGGGAGGGTGGGATAGGATCCCGTGGGGTAGAAAGCGGGTGAGGAAAGAATATGGGGGGCCTGGGATCCGTTATTTAAAAAGGGGGGGGAATTGGGGGGGTAAAAAATCGGGGGGGGGATTT